>JADGJA010000150.1:0-35978 GCA_027596035.1 Thoreauomyces humboldtii
CCCATTCCCCATCGCAAAGACTTGCATTTCCGAACTGAACAGCGGATCTCTTGTAAACGCACCCATCGCAAATCACTCACATACATTCACATACACACGTTCAACCAACCATGGCGGAAAACACTGAGACCTTCGCCTTCCAGGCCGAGATCAGCCAGGTACGCTTCCCCACGCTTGCGCCGGAGCGACTTTTCCCATCTGCTTGGCAGATGCTTATGAAGATCCCACGAGGCTAACCTTGCACCTTCGGTTTGCTCCTGATCTTTAGTTGATGTCCCTGATCATCAACACCTTCTACAGCAACAAGGAGGTCTTCTTGCGAGAGATCATTTCCAACGCGTCCGATGCTCTCGACAAGGTCCGATACCAGTCCCTCACCGACCCTTCCGTCCTCGAGGCCGAGAAGGAGCTCTACATCCGCCTCACTCCCGACAAGGAGAGCAAGATTCTCGAGATCCGTGATACCGGTGTCGGTATGACCAAGGCCGACCTTGTCAACAACCTCGGTACGATCGCAAAGTCGGGAACAAAGGCCTTCATGGAGGCTCTTTCTTCGGGTGCCGACATTTCCATGATTGGACAGGTGCGTGCGACATGCACACTTCTTGCGCTTTGTAGAAGTACATGATGCTGACTCCGCCTTCCAACTGCTCAGTTCGGCGTCGGTTTCTACGCTGCCTACCTCGTTGCCGACAAGGTCGAGGTCATCACCAAGCACAACGACGATGAGCAGTACATCTGGGAGTCGGCTGCCGGCGGTTCCTTCACCATCACGCGTGACACCACCAACGAGTCCATCGGCCGCGGATCCATCATCCGTCTGCACATGAAGGAGGACCAGCTCGAATACCTCGAGGAGAAGACCATCAAGGACATCGTCAAGAAGCACTCCGAGTTCATTGGATACCCCATCTCCCTCGTTGTCGAGAAGGAGGTCGAGAAGGAGGTTGAGGATGAGGAGGCCGTTGAGGAGGTCAAGGACGATGAGGAGAAGCCCAAGATCGAGGAGGTCGACGAAGAGGACTCCAAGGTCGAGAAGAAGAAGAAGACCATCAAGGAGAAGACCAAGGAGACCGAGGAGCTCAACAAGACCAAGCCCCTCTGGACCCGTAACCCCGACGACATCACCAACGAGGAGTACGCGGCTTTCTACAAGTCCCTTTCCAACGACTGGGAGGAGCACCTGTCCGTCAAGCACTTCTCTGTCGAGGGCCAGCTCGAGTTCCGCGCCATCCTCTTCGTGCCAAAGCGCGCTCCCTTCGACCTCTTCGAGACCAAGAAGAAGCGCAACAACATCAAGCTCTACGTTCGTCGTGTGTTCATCATGGACGACTGTGACGAGCTCATCCCCGAGTGGCTGAACTTCGTCAAGGGTATCGTCGACTCCGAGGATCTCCCTCTCAACATCTCCCGAGAAATGCTCCAGCAGAACAAGATCCTCAAGGTCATCCGCAAGAACCTCGTCAAGAAGTGCATCGAGATGTTCACCGAGATCGGCGAGGACAAGGAGAACTTCACCAAGTTCTACGAGGCTTTCGGCAAGAACCTCAAGCTCGGCATCCACGAGGACGCTGCCAACCGCAACAAGCTTGCCGAGCTCCTCCGCTACCACTCCACCAAGTCTGGTGAGGAGATGACTTCCCTCAAGGACTACATCACCCGCATGCCCGAGAAGCAGAAGAACATCTACTACATCACCGGCGAGTCTCGCGCTGGAGTCGAGAACTCTCCCTTCCTCGAGGTCCTCAAGAAGAAGGGCTTCGAGGTCCTCTACATGGTCGACCCCATCGACGAGTACTGCGTGCAGCAGCTCAAGGAGTTCGACGGCAAGAAGCTCATGTCCGTCACCAAGGAGGGCCTCGAGCTCGAGGAGGACGACGACGAGAAGAAGGTCATCGAGGAGCAGAAGGCCGAGTTCGAGCCTCTCACCAAGCAGCTCAAGGAGATTCTCGGCGACCTCGTCGAGAAGGTCGTCGTGTCGAACCGCATCGTTGCCTCTCCCTGCGTCCTCGTCACTGGTCAGCACGGCTGGTCCGCCAACATGGAGCGCATCATGAAGGCCCAGGCCCTCCGCGACTCGTCCATGTCTGCCTACATGGCGTCCAAGAAGACGCTCGAGCTCAACCCCGAGCACTCGATCATCAAGGCCCTCAAAGTCAAGGTCGACGAGGACAAGAACGACAAGACCGTCAAGGACCTCACCCACCTCCTGTACGAGACGGCGTTGCTGGCGTCTGGATTCAGCCTCGAGGACCCATCTGGGTTCGCAAGCCGCATCCACCGCATGGTGAAGCTGGGTCTGTCGATCGACGAGGAGGACTCTTCGCCCGTGGACGCTGACGAGGGTCTGCCCCCACTGGAGGAAGCCACCGCCGAAAGCAAGATGGAGGAGGTTGACTAGATTGGCGTGCCTGAGTCTGATCGCTTTTTTAAATGTATAAATGTACTTCTGTTTGAATTCAACGCGTACCTCTTTTTGTTGATCGTGACACTGCTCATGCAATCATTGTAGACGAGGTACTTACACGTGGTTCGTGCTCCTCCATGGCCTGCTTGAGACGGACGGACAGATCAGATGCCTCCTGATCGGCAACGACTTTTGTGTGTAAAAAGGGTTTGTCACGTGTCCGCGGCAATCTTGTCCAGGGAAGGAGGTAGTCCGAGGGACGGCGCACCTGAAACCGCGCCGGTGTTCAACAAACCTTTCCTCTCTCTTCTTCCCTTCCGAAACAAAAGGAGACCTGCCCCAAATCCCCGCCTCAAATCAAAACCTTTGAACCTTCCACCGTTCGTCGTTTCTCCCCTTCGCCAGTGCCAACCCAAGCACACCCTCAACGATACGTACACATTGTTTACCCTTCACCTCAGTTCCGTAGCATTTCCTCCCGTCATGCCAGCCACCGTTAACGACTCTGACCCGGTCGCAATGGCCATTCCCAACAGTCAGACAGCACAGTCACCAGCAGTGACCGCGGCAGTCCGCGCCTTCAAGCGACAGGCAGCTCGCTCAAAGCTCAAGGACTCGGCGTGCGACCTCGTCATCCCCGCCTACGTTCCCGTGTTCGACGGAAAGAAACACACTACGACAAAGACCTCACTTAACCGCGACAGCAGCCGAACGCACCCCCACAGCGCCGACGAGCTCGTATCGTCCGACTCCGACAAGGACGTGTTGGCGGGTCGAAACGGGATCGACGTTCACTTTGAGGAAGACAACGACGAGGACCTGGACGCTTTCTCGGACCCTTGCGTGGAACTCGTGGACAGCGGACCTGGGTCTCCGGACGGTTTCTTGGACGACCTTTCCATCGTCCAAGCCATGGCGGTCAGACGACCCAGTGTCTCGTCCCTTCGACGTAGGAACTCGACGGGGTCGTGCAAGAACGAGGACGGAATAGACATCCTTGCGGACATCCCGAGAGGTTCACCTTCCCAGTACGAACATGCGTGTCCCCCGACACCAGCAAACACACCGACGTCCGGCTCCCTGTCCCGCCACCCATCTCTCACGTCGCAACACCAGTTGATGATGATCAGGGATCGTCTCGCGCAGGAGGTGGAAGCTCCCCAGCGTAAAGGTGTGACGTTCGCTCCTTCCGTATCGGTCCACACGCAGAAGGAGTGGATAAGACGCTTGCACGGGTACCGAAAGGCTCGGAAGCGTCTCAACCGATGGCGTCTCACGTCGCTCTTTGGTACTTCCATCTGATCGGTCTTTTTTTTTTGGTTTTTTGACACATTCCCTTTCGTTCGCTTCCCCCACGCGCATCCCACAACCTGTACATATCATTCATAATATCCCCCTCTCCGACGCCGGCAGGCTCGCAATAGTTCATGACCTGTCTCCGATATGCACTGTCCTCCACCCATCAGTGAGATGGGTTTCCGTTTCTGAAAGAAATCATATGGCAAAAGCAAAATCGACTGCTGTCCAAACTTATGTGTGCGCAGGGAGGACTACTAGTCAGTACCCCGTACGAGTGCAGCCTGTCCAGGATGTCTCGTTAGTGCGAGAAGTGTGAGTCCTCTTTACTGATTTTCTCTAGTATTATTGTACCTGACCTCCGTCTCCATGTCATAGCGACCGAGGACCTCGAAGCGCTGCAGCCGCAAAGCGACAACCGGGCACAGTCGTCTTTCAAGAATCATCGTCAAGTTCGAGGCAGAGGAGGAACCGTGGGAAGGGTGCTCAACCCCCTGCTGGAGGTTACGCAGACTTTTTAGACCCACGTCACACTAGTCTCCCCCTCCACAATTCCCTCCATCCCAGCTGCGATTGTCATGGGATCCCGCACTATTTGCTAATAGACGAGACGTGACCAGGTTTTAATGATGGGGGTCACGATTCAATGAGGATTGGCTAGACGCCGCGGAGAGGCTTTATGTCAACATCCTTTAATACATACAAGCATCTCGACCTTCTCCGAATTGCCTCGCTACCCGGTCAGACATGGAGGCGCACAATCTCGGCCTGGTGCATCCGAACAGCCACATGGACATGCCAGGACAGCTGCAATTCGATTGGTTGCCAAAGGGTCCTCGGTTCCTCGATTGGGCACCAACGCTTTCGACAGGCTGCGGTCGATTGAGCGATGTCAGGATGTCAGGGGGTTTGTGCCTTTGCTTTTGTGTGTGACATCTGTGTGTGACATTGAATTTGCGTCTTTTTCCGCTTTTCCGGCCGGTCGGAGTTCTGTGCCCGAAGGCCATGTATAAAAGGGAAGCGGCCACTCTCCGCCGCCCATTTTCATCCCGTTGACCTTCGCTGGAACCACCCACTCCCCCAGCTCGTCGTGTCACCTCTTGTCCTTCCCTTCCATTCCCGGTCCTGCCCCTTCTTGTTGCTTTCCGCTTAGAGTTGCTGAAGCTTCCTCGTAGCGATGACTGGTCATAATGATAGCCAGGCCTCGGTGTCTATTTCCCCCAGCGAGACCAGTGTCTCGGTGGGGGAAGAGCGAAAGCCGATGGTTACCTCGTCCGATTTCTCTATGCCTGGTCCCCTTCCTTCGGTTCCCGCTGTTGCAGGTCGTAGCTTCCAGGGCCATGGTCGTGTCGAACGGAACCTATGGTCCTTGGTCTCGTTCGGGTGGATCTTCCCTCTCTTGCGCAAATGCAGCTCCTCGACCCTCACCGAGAAGGTAGTGCGGCTTTCCGTTGCGTCCTGTCATTCGAGTTTGATACTGTCAGTCGCGGTGTCTTTGCCACAACGCGACTTGCATTTTGGTTCTCTTCGCTTGCCTCTTGCCAACACCTGCTTTGTCGTCCTTGCTCATTTCTCCGCAGGATCTTCCCGACCTTAGCCTTCAGGACGGAGCCGATTCCTCATGCGATGTCCTCGCAAGCTTCTGGGAGCAGTTTGCGGCTTTTAACCAGGGCAAAATCACCAAACCACCGTCTCTCCTGAAAGCAGTGTTGCGGGACCTTTGGCCAGTCTACTTGACGAATTTGTGAGTTACGGGATACCTTTTCTCCAATCACGTAGTAATCTTTTCTCATGGCAACCGATTTCTCGCAGGCTGCTTGCCTCCGTCGGTGTCGCGTGCAACATCGCCCTTCCAGTCCTGATCACCAATGTCCTCGACTCCATCGAGCCCGCGCCTGGGACCTCGCCCCAATCCGTTTACATATGGGCCGTGATTTATGCCGCACTCCTCATAGTCTCTGCTGTCAGTTCCTCAGCAGCCACCGCAATGCGCCTGCGTGGTGTCATGCGCGTACGCGCCATCCTTATCGGGGCTGTATACGAAAAGTCCCTTCGCGTGCGCGCGGGCGTCAGAAGCAAGCCTGCCGAGGTCAATGTACTGGTCGCAGCCGATGTCAAGATGCTCGAATCGTCGTCGGACTCGGCCATCAGTTTCTCGACAGGCTGTGCTCAGGTCGCCTTTGCGATGGTCTTCATCGCCAGGTTGATCGGTATCAGCACCGTAGTGGCTGCGGTGCTCTATGTCGGCCTGGCCTTTGCGGTTGGCTTAGGAACTCCAAAGTACATGCAAGGACTGGTCGTCTATCGCAAGGCCCTTGGCATCCGTACCAAGCGCTTGCGGGAACTCATTGGCGGTCTCACCCACGTCAAGTTTCACGCCCTAGAAGACCGCATGGTTGCCCCAGTGCATGCCGCAAGAAACGAGCAGCTGCTTGGGCTGCGTATCATGCTCAAGACTGTCATATTCACGGTTATCGTCCTTTCCTTGCAACAAGTAAGTTGTCCGTGAAGCTCTTCATCGTGCTTGTCTGACCCATCATCCATGCAGTCATTCATTGGTCCCATCACGATTCTCGTCTGGACAAGAATCGGAGGTGGCATGTCCGCAGCTACCGTTTTCCCACTTCTCGGTCTGCTTTCTCAACTCATCGGCCCATCGAGCACCCTCCCACCGGACATGCAAATCCTGGCCACGTTTCGGGTCAGTTACCCGCGGTTGACTACCTTCCTCTTGGCCCCAGAAGATGACCCGACCGAGGTTGCCTCTCGCGAGGAAACGGCCGAGTTAGCGGTGCATCTGGCTAACGCATCTTTCGAGGTGGAGACTTCGAAAGATGTCGACAGCAAGAAGGTAGCAGCTGCTGGAGCAGCTGGTCTGCCCTCAATCACGGATACGGAAAAGTTCCAACTTTCCGACATCGATCTCTCCATTCCACACGGTTCACTAGTCTGCATCGTCGGTGATGTCGGCAGCGGAAAATCGAGTCTCCTGCTTGCTCTTCTCGGCCGACTTCGGAAGACGGCTGGAGATGCAGTGCTGGCTGAATCCTGCGCCTACTGTCCTCAACACCCTTGGGTGCTCTCTGGCACCGTTCGTGAAAACATTTTAGGTCAGTTCAGCGAAGCCACCGAAGAAGCAGTTTGGACAGCTCTGCGTGCTACCGGCTTGGACGAGGATCTCGACCGCATGCCCAACGGCCTTGGGGAAAGAATCGGGGAGAAGGGAATCACGTTGAGCGGAGGACAAAAGGTATAGAGGTCTTGAATAATCCGGTTTCGAAGGGTCAGTGCTAAATCATATTTGGCAGGCACGCCTTGGTCTCGTCCGTGCGCTCGCCTCTCCAGCCAAAACTCTACTTCTCGACGACCCGCTCGCAGCGCTGGATGCGACACTCTCGTCACATGTCTTCGAGCAAGCTATTCTTGGGATGTGTACGGATCGGACTGTCCTGCTCGTTACCAATCAGATGCACTTGGTTCCTCGGTCTGACATGGTGATAGTCATGAAGGACGGCAAAATTGCCGAATCCGGCACGTTTGAAGACTTGTGCAAGGTTCCCGGAAGTCAGCTTGCCGAGCTCCTCCATCACCAGGAGGAAGAACATCAAGTGGTCATGGCGGAAGACACGAAACAGATGATGATTGTCAAGCCTGACATTGAAGCCAAGAAAGAACATCGAGACGAGGGCCAAGTTGGATGGAGAACCTTCTTCACTTATCTTCTCACTGCAGGGATCTTGATCCCGGCCAGTTTCTTCACTCTGTTTGCCTTTCTCCTCGCGGTGTCGTCACTCGAGCGGATCATCCTCGTAGTTTGGTCGGCGAACAAATGGGGCTGGTCCGACGACGCGTACTTCAATTTGTTTCTTGGTGTTTCGATTGGTCGGTTCCTTCTCGTTGGTATGTTCTCGGATCGAAACGTTTTGCTCTAAGAGCGACGTACGGACTAACTTTGTATGTTGCGTTTGTGCAGTACCAGGAAGTTCGCTCACGATGATGTTGTGCTACACAGCCGGCAAGAAGCTTCATGACACCGCACTCGCCGGCCTTATGACGGCCCCTCTCTCGTAAGACGCCCTTACACTTACAATATACCTAACCGTCCTGAGCGCCTTTTTAACCCAAGTACTGCCACAGATACTTTGATGACCAGCCTTTGGGCCGTGTGCTGAACCGCATGACCACTGATGTACAAGCTCTCGATCTGAGAATGAGCATTCTGTTGAATCAATTCTCGCAAGGTGTCATGCCTCTGCTAACTGCCGTAGTGCTGATCTGCTATAGCAGTCCGTACTTTCTGAGTAAGTTCATTCTGCGTAGTTTCCTCCTTTCAGATGTCTGATCCAGATGCCGTTTCAGTCCAGCTAGCAGTTCTCGCCGTCCCCGCAATCCTGATGTATCGATTTTACATCAAGTCCTATCGAGAGCTCAAGCGACTTTCCTCGGTGTTGACGTCACCACTACTGAGCCATATCTCCGAGTCACTCGACGGCATTTCCACCATTTCAGCTTACGGCGCCGCTACGCGGTTCATCATTGTGCAGCGCGAGAAAACTGATCTTTACAACAAGTCCCAGCTCTTCCTTGATTCGACAAAAGCGTGGTTCACTTTGCGCCTGGACCTTCTCGCTGCAACCATTGCCTTTACCCTTTTGATTCTCGCCGGTGCAGGCGTCATCGCCCCGGCCGTTGTCGGTCTGGCGCTCGTGTCGGCTATCGAAATTGGCTCGACTGTCAACCGTTGTTTGCTGCTTTGGGGCGATACCGAAATCACTTTCAATTCGGTCGAAAGGCTCGACCACTATGCCAAGGATCTCCCCGTGGAAGGCCCTCGTCGCCTACCGCACGATCCCTTCCCCAGCGAGGTGTGGCCAGCAGCAGGGCTCATTGAAGTCGACTCGCTCGAGGTTCGATACCCGAACTCGACGACGCCAGCTCTTCGATCCTTGTCCCTCACAGTCCAGCCGGGCGAAACCCTCGGCATCTGCGGTCGATCTGGTGCGGGAAAGTCGTCTTTTGCCCGAGCACTCTTTCGGATCACTGAAGCATCAGACGGACGCATCGCCATCGATGGCGTCGACCTGGCAACGTTGGGACTGGACTATCGTGGACGACTAGCTATCGTGTTGCAAGATCCTGTTCTTTTCAGCGGAAGCCTGAGAAGCAACCTCGACGTGACGGACGAGTACAGTGACGCGGACGTGTGGGACGTGTTGAACGCTGTAGGAATGGGAGAGTTTGTCGGGAAACTACCTGGAAAACTGGATCACGTCGTGGAGGAACAGGCCGGAAATTTGAGTGCTGGACAGAGACAGCTGATCTGTCTGGCAGCCGCACTGCTGGTGAAGCCGACCGTACTGATTCTCGTAAGTCTCGCGCCATATCCTTTGTGGAAGGGTGATTCTTTTAACTAATGACTTGCCCAAAATGCATCAGGATGAGGCAACTTCGGCCATCGATACCGCAACCGACGCCCGAATCCAAAAGGTCCTCCGCGAGCGATTGCCTGACACAACCAAGATCGTGGTTGCTCACCGACTCCAGTCAATTGCCATGGCAGACCGAATTATGGTGCTCGGCCAGGGGGAACTCCTGGAACTCGGGGCTCCTCGCGTCCTGCTGAACGACCTTGAGAGTCAATTTTCGATCCTCGTCGATGCGGCCGGGTCTTCAACCTCGAAGGAGATCCGAGAGCTTGCGAACTCCGCTACATAGGCACATTCACTTTTGGTGCCATTGTCTCCTAAATTTCCTGGCTTCTAAAGTCATTTATACGCGAATAAACTAAGTTCTGTTCTACATAAACTACTGTTCTCGGACGCCAACCCGAACGTCCGAAGGGCATCCGCGATAGCCTCCTCGTCTCCATGGTGCTTCCCTTGATCGTCACTCAGCTTGACAACCGGCTTTCCCCCGCAAGAGTGAAGTTTGATGACAATGTTCAGTGCGTTGCTCTTGCTCCCGGTCGAGGTGTTCACGAAGTCGTTTGTGAAGTTCGTACCGACGCCAAACTTCGCCTTTGGCGTGCTCAGTCCTCTTCCCTGTCGTTCCGTCTCCAGACCGGTGACGAATCGTAGCAGGTCCAGGCATTTTTGCACGTCCAGCGAGTCCGAAAAGACGACGGCTTTATCCCTGCAGTCAACCTCGAGGGCGTCGTAGTGCGAAAGGAGGGAGAGAAAAAAGGCGCGGGGGTCCCCAGAGTCCTGACGCACGGCTTGGTAGGTCTCAGCAAGGTCCTTAGTAAAGTCTGAAAGGAACGGGGCAGTCCCGTATGTGTCGGACAGCGCCGTTCGAAAGTGGCCGGTAGGGTACGCTGCGAGCCATCTTTCAAGAGCGTTACGGTTTGCGTGCTCAAGGGAACCGTTGAGGACTGCAAAAGGTTTCCCAGAAATTCACGGTCAAGCTTTTCGGGAGCATCTTGAGTTACGCTAGCGAGAGGGCGGATCCATACCCGATATCGCCATGATCCATTCGTGAGCCACGGTGCCAACGGGTTCCAGACCGTACTTCATCGCGAGATGGACGTTGCTCGTTCCGGCAAACTTTCCCCTTACGCTATCCGCTCCGCCGACTGGATTTGCATTCTCCTTCGCCTGCGCGGCTTTCATCGCCGCGACGACCGTGTCTTGAACGGCTGCTGACCGTCTCCTCCTGGTGCCAAACTCGGTGAAGGTGCAGCCACCTTCGATGAGTCTCGTGGTTTTGAAGGCAGCGCTCGCGAACACATCGCTGTCGGTCCAGGCCGTGTCCATGAATTCGAAATAGGTCTCGCTGATGAGGGCAAGGAGAGGAACCTCGTAGAGAATGACCTCGGGCCACAGTCCGCTGATTTGTAGCGAGAGACGGCCCCTGGTGAAGCACCGATGAATGTGGATGTGTTCAGAAGGTTTGAAAGTGAACTCTTGCAGGTACGTCAAGTAGGTCGAAGTGAAGAGGCCAGTCTTCGCAAGGAAAGCAATCTCGTCAGGTGTGATGCGAAGAGAGCTAAGATCTGGTCGAGCGATGATCATCAATGGTACTCTAGCTTGCTGTTATCGTCCAGCACTCACCTGATATTCTTTTCTGTAGACAATCGTACGCGTCCGGGCCGAAGGTCATAGAGCGCATACGGTCCTTGAACCTGTACTCGACATGCGCCGTAGGAAATAGGTCGCATACGGCCTGCTGCATAGCAAACTTGTACAGATCATTATCCAAGATAGAGGCGGACATGATTTCTATGCCTTGAGTTGACGTCGGTCTGCCGTCACAGTTCTCGACTTCACGGATGTGCGTGCGGTCTGCGCGGATGAGCATGCTGATCCACAAACTTGGCACAGTTACGTCCTTCTCACGCGTCTAAATATTCCACAGAAAATGGCTGTGCTTCTAACTACTGTATATCTACTCCCAGAAGTCACCTGAAGTTAGCCCTGTCTGCCAGCACAAGTAAGCGAGATAAATAAGCCCGCCGAGGGCACTCAAGTATGCTACACCATCTCCCGAGGAGGCTTTCTTTCTCCACGGGACGATCATGGCATGTTTGTTGGAGATGCCCCTGCCGACGGTCATGGCACTAGCGACGCATCCTTCCAGAAGCGGCACACCCTCGTGGGCCCAGCTCCCAGCGAACCACACACCCTGCTGACCCTGTAGCTTTGGAAGCTCTTTTCGTAGAGCTTGACGAGAGTCCATTGTCACCACCGTACGTTCAAAGTAGCTGGTCGAGAGCGTCTTGTCAGCGGCAGGGAGTGTATGCGGGTTGGTCGTTTGGAAGACCTCGCCCGACACGTGAGTGCAGGTAGGAGTGGTCTTCGGGTCGTATGGGATTACCGCCGATGCGGCGGGAGCCACCGAGGGTGTCGTCGAGCAGTCCACGTGCGTGGAAAAGTTCAGGGCTCTCCAGTCGGCGGGATTTTCGGGCATGAGGCTATTGTCAGTGTGCGTTACGACCATGGTTTTCACGTATTTGAACCTTGAAAGAACGCCGACCTGTTCTGCGTGCTGCGTTGGGTCAAGGATGCGTGCTGCTTGGTTGGCCTGGGTGGCGAACACGACATGATCATATCTTCGGGCCGTCCCATCCGAAGTTTCTACGGTCAAGCGTCCAGTGGTTCCATCAGCCGACGCCGGCGTGGGCTTCACGGAAGTCACGGAAGTGCCCAGAAAGACTTGGGATACTGGTGCGACCAATGCCTCGCTCACATTCTTTACGCCCGAAGTGACGTATGACATCTTGCCAAAAGGCATAGCTGCTGCCGCATATTCTAGGGCAGGTACAAGCTCGTCAACTACTGAGAACATGAAAGCCCTAACTTTCCCCGCTCTCACCTAATACGTCCCTTGCAGGAGCATTGGTCAAGGTCTCCCAGTCGCAGGTGCAAACACCGCAGAAGAGCGGTCCGAACGCATCTCTCCAAAACTGCACGGTTGTGCCGCTCTTTTCCCAGACGCTCTTCATCGTCCAATCATCGACAGTCTTCATTCCGGTGAGGTCGAGATACTTGACGACAGCAAGGAACCGAAGGTATCCCCACACGGTCCAAAAAGAATCCCTCGGGGAAGGGCTCAGATTTGGGTACGAGAGACTGTAATCCGTGAAGGGGATCTTGAACGACTGGAACGAAAATGCCTTGGTTTCCGTGCCGTCATCTTTCCGCTTCCAAAAGCCGATACTGTTCTCCTTGACGCTGAAGTTCACTCCGAGGTGCTCGTACATGGTCGTGAGCTGCGCGTAATGCTCTGGGAAGAAGGAACGCATGGGAACGTCCATCACCGACTTGTCCGCCAAGGTGATGGACGCAGCCGCAAGACCGAGCGTCGCCCCCTTCTCATATAGATCTACGGTGTGCCCATTCTTGGAGAGCAGGTACGCGGCTGTAAGGCCGCCAAGCCCAGAACCGATGACAGCGATGCGTTGTGGAGGCGCGGGTGCAGGTAGCAGCTTTGGTTTTATGCGACCATACGCATTCGGGCGCGGCCGACTGGGCGCTTGAGCAACGGGAGCTGAACGAAGTGGTTCCCCGGACGTGGTGGTAGCGGTGGACATGCGTTTTAGATGAATGCGAAAATGGACGGGAGGGACCAGTCGTTGTCAACGAGAGGCGTTGAAGGTACCGTAGGGGACTCGCCGGAATTGTTCTGCCCAGTAATACTGGTATAGGAGGGTCCAGAGCGGGTTGCAGGCGGGAAGTGCGAGAACGCCGTGGCCCGCCCGCTTCTCCAAACGTTTGGGACGGGAAAACTTACCCGGTACCGGTACCAGGGTATCCTGGACCGACAGGCTGGCTCTATCCTTCTGGCCATTCCAACTCGGAAGCAATCCCCAGCACAACATCAGCATCAGGTCCAGCTATGCCACCACAGGAGCACGTTGCTCGGAGCTCAGGCAATCCAGCACTCATCAAGTCGCTCGAATCCTTGTTGCATGCTCTTGGCACTGGTGGTGGTTCGGCAGGAGGCTTCGGCATAGACATTCTGGAACACTTGCACATTTCGTCTGCTGAACCCGGAGTCGTTCACTTTGGGTTTACGGTTGTCCCAGCCATGCTTAACCCTTATGGTGCTCTCCATGGTGGCTGCATCGCTCTGGTACGACACTGTCCTTGAACGAAAATCCGCTTCTCAAGCTGACCAAGCAGAACCTTGCATAGCTCGTCGATACCTGTACGACTTTGGCTTTGGTCTCTGACGGTGCTCCTGCGGGAAGCTCGGTCGATCTGAGTACCCAGTATCTAGCCCCTGCTCGCGAGGGTGACCAGGTTATGCTCAAGGCGACCGTAGAGAGAAAGGGAAAGATGCTTGGATTTACGAGAGCAGTGCTGAGCGTGGAGGGAAGAGGCACTCTGGCGATTGGCACGCATTGCAAGTTCATCAAGTCGCCGTCGCTTTGATCTCAATACAGAAGGACTCGTGTTTTCTTCACCGCTAGCGCCTGTGTTGAAGTCTCAGGCTCTGAGCTGAGGTCAGCATTGTTCGACAGGTAATGGACCTCTGACCTTTTCGTTTCCGGAACGGCAAGCGAAACCGACTGCTACTAGAATGTCACCGAGCAAAGCAAAAGAAGACATCACAGACCCCAACGACGATCCTGAGCTGCAGGTTCGCATATGGGGGGTACAGTTTGACGAGCCAGCTGCATACTTCATTCGCGTTGCCATCGATCCAGCTCCATCAACCAATGACAAAGACAAGCAACCGCAATATCGAACAGAAGTAGCTGAACACTCCGTTCGTCCTGAGTTCAAGACACGGAGATGGGTGCTCCCCCTTCCGCCGCAACATAAGAAGCAGCGTGGGTTGAAATGGTTGCTCGGCGATCCACACTTTCCGCCAGAGCTGGTCTGCTTCGCCTGCCAGGTCAAAAAGCATCCCCCTTCGGCTCAGATAGTCGGAGAAGCAGTCTTCCCTTTACAGCCGGTGCTCGAAAGGCTGATCGCGGGAGAAGCGCTTGTCACGAAACTGCAGTTCTTGCTACCTGCGACTCCAGAGCAGCTGCAAAACCCGGTGAAATCCCCACCTCGCGAAGCCATCGGGGAACTCAATTTAGAGGTCCGATTCGTGGCAAATCGAGCGGCCACGAATACAGCCCAGGAAACCGGACGGGTACCGCAACCATTGCAGAAGCATCCGCAGGATGAGAAGAGCGCCGCGGACGCATTGCCTCGGAGAACGCAGGATCCGTACGCTGATTCCAGAAATCTGGACGCAGCGCCCATCCTGGACTTTGACACACTGATGGAGAGTGCCCGCGTGCGCCGGGAGATTTTTCCGGAACAGCTAGACCTGGACTCAGAACCGCCTCCGAAGCGACGTCAACCGATCCAGCAATCACAGCCGCCATTTCAGCAGACATCTCTTCAGTCAGATCCATTAACCAATCGGCTGGTGCAAGAGCTTGATCAGCGAGGGGAAGGGATGCAAAAGATGGGTCGGGAGCTCGTCCGACTCCGGACCGTCAATGCCGAGCTCGAGGTAAGGCAATGCATGCTGCTTTGGGACCGCTCTCCTCGCACGAGTTTTCGCCAGGTTGAACTGACCGATTGCCTACCGTCAGTAGGCGCACGTGAATCGACTGCAAGCCCAGCTTGCAACTGCCGATGACACGACTACAATGTTTATGCGGGCAGTAGATGTAGACCTTTTGTCGCCCGAGGAACTCCGACGGAGGTACGCTGCGGTTCTGCAGAAGCTGCAGCAGGCTGGCGAAGACGCGCGAAAGCTCGAGACCGAGCTGGCGACCGCTCAGCTTGTGAAAATGGAGCGCAATGACCTAGAGCGACAGCTTCTGGAGTTGAGGTCTGCTCACACTGCTCAGCAGATGTACTTGCAGAAGCTTCAGGTAGAACATATCGTTTAGACTGGCGTGGGCTTGATCATAACTTCCGTAAACACGTAGGAGAAGGTCCAGGTGACTGGAAAGGTGCAAGCAGTGGTCGACAAGCAGGAGCGCGTAATTGCAGCGTTGGAGGAGATGTTGCGAAAGGCTACCGATTCACGTATCCGGTCTGGTACGGGTGTTTGATTCGATCCATATATATGGGATACCTCTGACACTACTTCATAGACACCCAGTACGCGGCTGGGATCCCAGATCCGTCACGACGCCCGTCCGTGGAGCCCCGAGTTGTAAGTGCATCTGAGAGCATAGGGCAACATGAGTACTAGATTGATCGCCAATGTCGGCACAGCAGCCAGAAGTGGACTACGCGGCACAGCTCCGAGCAGAACGGGCTGAACAGCGAGCTACGATCTTGGAAGCAGAGGTTATTGTTAAGCACCTGTGGATCTTTTGATATTCTGCAGCTTACACGACATTTGGTCAGCTTGCAAGAAGCAAGATCATGCGGCAACCGGCAGATTCCCCGCTCAACCCACCTCCATCGCGGCTGCCAATACCAGTCGATTATGGGGTCTCACAACCATTTCGACCGGTGATTACTGCTTTACACCCATACGCTTCTCTAGAAGATTCATTGCTCATGCCAACATCGTTCAGTCGATACCAGATGACTATCCTACCCGGCTTCGTGCTGAGCGAGCGGAGCAGCGCGCAGCCGTGTTAGAGCGTGAGGTATGTTATGTCCTGTTTTCCATAGCGAAAGTATCGTCCTGATATAGCTTTGCCGTTCAAGCTAATGCGAAATAGCAATCCCGTGCGACGCCCTGCCGTCCCCCCAGATGATCTCGATGAGGTATCACGAAATGCGAAATGCACAAACTTTGGGAGGACGTCGTGATTAAGCAAAACGTTACGATGTAGGGGTTTCGAGATGCACCACCCGCAAGATACCAGCGAGCCGTACCGCTGGAACAAGATGTGCAGGTACGACTATGTGGGACTTTTTGCGCAGCCTTCCAAGGACACTATTGTTGAATGAGATACCTGGCATTCCACAGCGCCCTTCGCCTCGCGCCGAATGGGCGGCTCCTATCCCATCTCAGGCTCAGGTTAGTTACCACTTTGCACCGAAAAACAGATTTTCAGACTAAAAAATACGAGAACTTCACAGAATCCACGCGGAGATGGCTATGCGGAATTTCTGCGAGCGGAGCGCGCAGAGCAGAGAGCCGTCGCCCTGGAAAACGAGCTGTTAAGGAGCTCCCGCCTTCATCAACAGCAAATGGCTAACATGCGTTTCAACCCTCGGTGACGGTGTTCACCCTGAGTAGGTTTGAGTACACGTGTTTCTTTTTTCTTTCGCCTCTCAACACGCCCCTATGTGCTCTTGCCTGCCCATCTTTGCCGCGTCATATACGCTGCTTCGATACATCCCGCCCGTTACGCCCCTGACTTTGCTCCTCACTTTGCAGCAGCAGTTTCTCCTGCCTTGGTCGCCAGACCACGCACCGAGATATCATAAACTACCTGCGATGCGCATAATCGAATCAGAATAGGTTTGCGCACGAAGACATTTCAGAGCATTCACAACCTCCTCAATTTTCTTGATGTCGTACTTGATGGCGTCAAAGCGCTTTCTCAACGAGTCGTTCTTGAGGTTCAAAAGCTGAAAACCAGAGTAAAGGTCTCCCACAAACTTGGAGATCCGGAGGGGCCTGGCGAAATCACCAGCCGTAACGCAGTTCACAGCGAGTCGCGACTTGCAGACACAGAAAAAGTCAGCGGCAATCTTTCGCATCTTCGGAAGCTCACGAGGGCTTACGAGCTCGCTCGTCATCGAAACGAGTCCATGCAAATAATCTTCGATCCCGATGTGAAACTCCGGGAGATCCCCACGAAGGCAAACGCGTGTTCCGAGCATCTGCTCTACCTCTGCGATGGACACCAGTCGTTCGTGCTGCAAGTAGACCGTGTACGCGGAGAGGAAAACAGCTTGCTGAAGCGTCATGTTCCACATCTGATTATATCTGCGGGTTATCGTCGTGTCAGAGTGTTTCAGGGATGAGACTCCACTTCAAGCAAGACACTCAGACCTGTAGTACTGATCTGCAGGAATGAGGGCGCTAAGCTTTCTGATTTCTGCGCGTAAATCGTTGAATTTCGGGTCCACAGCCTGAAGTTGGGACGCGATTCCTGTCTCGGTGGTCGTGGAATGCACGTTGTTCAATTGAGCGGCTGCAAAACACGGTTCCACCTTCTTTGAGCATGGAGCGGGACGGAAGGATGGATTTTTCGAAACGACTACACTCACAGATGGACCGACACGTCCTTTCGAGTTGGCGCACCGCATCGCGCACAGCATCTCTGCGATCAGTTTCGCTTTCTAAGGAGGTCTGGATTGTCTCGAAGAATTGAAGATCGGCCATATCGTGATTAGGAAGAAGGATGGGTGGAAGGGGACCGCGTTTCACTCGCGCTCCGTGGCAAGTGCCGGCATCTGTCAAGGCCCGTTTGGAAATGGCACTACCGGTATAACTGGGAAATAATTTTTCCAGCTGGTCCTCTCTGCACAATCGGCGAATAATTCGGTTGGATGCATCCTATTTGTTTTGAACACACCTTGGCTGGATACGATTGTGACCGCCGAGCTCGCGGTTCAGTTAGTGGACTTCGACGCAGATTGCCGCGGATGGGATCGAGACGGCGGAAAAGACTTGAATGTGCTACCACACAGAATTCAACAACAGCGAGGTGGAGGTTGGAACGCGGACAACAAAGCGGATGTCAACTTGAATGGGGACGGCAAACTGAAGTGGAATACTTTACGGACGGGACTGCATGTAAGGGTTGAAGAATCGAAGATGACGGACCGATGGAGGAGGAGTGTGCCCAAACTGGAAGCATTCCGGAAATGATGTCCGACCATTCATGGAGGAAGAACCCACGAGGAAGGGCCAATGAAGCAGAAGAATGACGACGGATGGATCATAAAGAAGCTTGATCTTACCAAAAGAAGCTAGATGGCCACCAAAAGTGCCCTGAAGAAGGGCTGATAATGACAGACCGAATCGGATATAAAGAGGAAGTACTAGCAAATAAGGCCAAGCAAGTAAAACCGAAGAAGGACTGATGGGAGGACCGTGGCCAAACGTTGTTCATTGCGGGTTCACGTCGTTCAAGTTACAGACCTCCTGCTTTTGACACGCTTGAAACCTATTCTCCGGCCCCTTCGATGAGCTCAGACGGTACGGACGCGCGTCGTAGTGAATTGTCAGCTCATTCCAAGTTGCGTACCGTCCTCCGTCTTTGTCCACCGTGACTGTCCGACTCGCCCACCTTTCAGCTTGACGCTTGTAGGACAGACTGGGAGCTAACGACGTAAAGGCTGTCGTGAACAACGTGAAATGGCCGTTGGGAATGGCCTTAAAAGCATGCCGTCCTTTGAGGAGACGAAAGCGTGAAATAATGGACAAGTGGAATGACAGGTCACGTGGGGTCCAGAAATCCAGCCCCTCGGCATTCCTTGCTCGTGACCAAAGCAAGGGAAAACCTATGCGGAAATCAAAGCAAGCGGCTCGGGAAAGTGTCTGGGATTGCAGGGGAAACAAAGAAACAGAACGGGTGTACATGACAAAGGGGTCTCGCTACAACTATCGCCCGTTCCGCTCGAAATGACTCCTCCGCTCATGAGATTTACCCTCGTCGCCAGATGAAACCGTTCTGCCCTCCCCGTCCATCCCCTGAAGACCTGCTCTCCCCATCTCCTTCTCACAAACACGAGGAGAGTGACGCCGGTTGGCTGGAAGTATCAGCAGTTTCTTACCTGCCGCCCGATGAGCCGCGAGGCTGCGTGTGTATGAATGACATCGTTTTTCGATAGTTGAAATGGCTGGTTTGATGTTTTTGGTTTTATATTGCTGTGCGGAACACTTGCGCGCATTTAATAGCTAGAAATGAAGGGTACGTCAGCACCTAAACGTCCGTTGATCACATTAAAATTATTTCAACTTACCGCCTTCTATGGGAGCTATGGCGAGGCTCCTGGAGAACCGTCAGATGGTCGGCCGTGACCGTTCGCGGAATGCTGGCCGGCCATTCGCAGCTTAATATCAGCGCGAGGGGACGCTACATTTACGCCGCTCATGCCGCCGTATGCATGACCGGGTGTTCCGGTAGGCGCCCCATTAGCAGGTGACCCGGCTCGGCTGTGCGGACCGGCAATATTGCGTTGAGCGGCGGCAGAGTACTGCATGGCGGCGGATCGGGGAGTCGACGCCGCAGGAGCGCTGCCGTTCTCGCTGCCGGGCGTTTGCGCTTTCCCATCGGTAGGAACAAAGTCCTCGACGGCATCAGGCAAAGGAGTCCCGGGCATGAATCCGCTTCCCGTGGTGAGAGTCTCCGTTCGCATAAACGGCGAGAGTGGCCCATCTTCTTTTAATTGTTCCCGAATCTTAACGACCTCAGCTGCCTCCTTCGAGTATTGAGTTGGAATAGCTTCCGTGATAGAGGCACGGCGCTTCTTTGTGGGGTTTTCTTCCGGTGCAGCATTCGAACGATTCTGAAGCGAGACTCGGTAAGTCACTAATCGAGTATCGAAACGCTCAGATGTATCATTCCGTACCCGAGACTTTGGGCGTTTATTCTTCAAGGGTTTTGGCTGCTCGCCCTCCTCAAAAACCTCCGCAGGAAGGGCCACACTGGATGAAATAAATTGAGCAATGATTGACTTCAGCAACAATGATAACACGAGACATACCTTTTCATGTACTGCACCACGATGCCCATGGTGCTACAGTCAAACTTGTCCCACGCCTTTACCATGGACACGAAATCCCGTGTGGGCCATGAGATGTCAAGTTTGCGCGGAGTATTGGAACTGGGGTCTTTGGCTTTGATACTCAACCCGATGTAGAACGTCGAGGTGTACAGCGAAGACAGGCCCGGGGTATCGGCGTCCGGATCCGGTCTAGCAGCAGGGAAGATGCCATGTGCAGCACGACCTCGCTCCTCTTCCGTGACGCATTTGCAGACCTTGTTGAAGCCTTTTATGTAAGGGTGTGCAAGGTCAAGATGGTCGACAAGTTCCAGCTGTTTGACCAGGTGGCGAAGACGAGATTCGACCATGCCTGACCACCTCAACTGGGACTCGGCCTGATCAGACGAGGCGATCACTTGGAGATAATACTTGTAGCGCGTGAAGAAATCGCTTTTCGTGAAGAGTTCGATCCACGACCCCGAGCCCACCATGATGCGATCGGCTATATCAGCCGCGCGCTCGAACTCCTGCGTCGTGACCTGACGCGTGGATTCTGTGACGTTATGGGTAGCGCACATGGATGGATATGCTGGCGTGATGATCGGCATCCGATGCGCTTTATCCTGAGGATAGATTTTCGGATTCCAGACTCGCACGGATAGCGGACCGTCCTCAATATGCTTGAGCAAGACGGGCTGAGGCCAGGCCCTGTAAAACGAGAACGTTAAACGAATCCCTTTGGCCATGAGGGTACCAAAACGAGCTCACCATTTGTGCATGATTCGGAAAAACTTGGAGACGATCGCGCCGGCCGCAGCATTCGGGTAGAGCTGACAAACTCTTGCGACCAGAATAGCCCAAGCCACCCCGCCAAAGAATCCCATCACGTTCGAGTAAATTGCTCTGCGCTTGGCCCAGAGCTTGATACACCGAAGGGCTATTCGGAAGGCATCAATGTCTGGAACAAGACGGAGAATCTCATCGGTCACACGCGAGCCATTGAGACTTCTGACACATCGTTCATCGAGCTTCTGAAGCAGGTTCGAGTCGCCCAGATCGAGGTCATCGGGAATCACAGTCAAATCAAGCCCCGCAAAGAGCAGATCGATCTGAGAAAGGAGTGAGCACATGGGGCGGAGATGATTATTGTGAAAGGCGATTCCGACTTACTGGGATCCCAGAAAACTCAAAATTGATGACAGGCACGTATGCGTCCGAAACGGCAGTAATCTCTGTGGTTTCTGCCCGCGCCTTCAACAAGTCATACATGTCGACGAAAAAGTCCTCTCTCTTGACGTAAGATGGCGCAACGCATAGCGTGTCAATATCACTGCCTGCATGAGCGATGAAATGGTTTTAGAGACAGCTAGGTGTCGCGGAATTGTTGCCAGCCGATCTTACCTCTCCCGTGAACTCCGAGCCGATAAGAGCCAAAGGTGAAGATCTTCCCGCCCCCTTCCTCTGCCATGGACTCGGGTAGCCCGTGGCGAAGACCGACGCGAGTCACAAACTCTTTGAATATCTCGTTGAGTTTTCCCAAGACGAGTTCACTGCGAATTTCTGGCGCTTAGTCGCGATCCGAATGCACAGAATACGTGTAAGGATCGAGGAGCCTACCGTTTGCGAGATTCCTCGTCGCTTTCAAACAACCCCAAGTCCTTCAGCGTCTGAACCAGAGCATCTGTTGCGTCGTTCTCCTTCTGAGTGGGCTCAGTCATCGATATAGGCGGGGTAACGCCGAAAGCCTTCTGTGGTTGCTGCTGGGAGGAAGCCATTGCAGAGGTTTTCCGAACAGAAACTTTGCTTGAAACGTATTTCCAAAATGTATCGCTTCAGTTGTGAGCAGAAAGGGACAGCACAGAGAACCTGTGTCCTTGCACGTAGCTCGATGCTATGTATGTGCTGCGGAGCCGTGACGTGCTGGGCGTGCTGTGAGCGAGAAGCGGGTTTCGACGAGGCTTCCGACCTAGCTGCCGGGATAGCTAATCTCGAGACCCCTGGTTCGAACTAGGGTGACGAGAGTCTAAAACCGTCTATGGCGAAAGGGTTGTTGGCTTGTGGGTGAGTTTCCAAAGTGGGAAATGTGAGGGGACGAGTTGCAGTTCCTCCTTGTAGAGGGGAAAGAAACCGAGGAAAAGCAGAGCGAGTGAGCGGCCCTTTCCCTCAGACCCCCATCCCACGGGAGCCTCTACCTTCCTGACCCTTACTTTGCGTTCTTTGATTCCCTGCCCCAATCTTCATTGCCTTTCTGATGATGATCTCGTTGTTTGAGCCGATGAGGGCCTGTATAACCGGGTCACGACTTCTGATAGGGTTCGACCAGGCAAAGACAGCATACTGACGTCGGACCTACCGCTGAAAGCTTCTCAAACCTCTGCAATCATCCAGGATTTCGGGCTTGACCTCGTTTTCAGGAGACCACGAGCCGATGCTGAGACGTCAACGCGGAGAAGGAGAAAGTTGCCGGGTGGACAGCTGTCCGATTTTGGTTAGCCAAATGGTAAGAGCAACTTTAAACCAGTCCCTCTTCGCATTCTGCTCCGTTGAGCCCCTGGTACCTTGAGCACTTACAATCCAGCAGGTCTTGAAGCCGAGTTCACGGTGGACAATTTCCTTAGACGTTTTCGTGACGATTCTGACGAAATCGCTACCCTCTTGGAGCTGTCGATCAATGTCCGAAATGTCCGAAACTTCCCAAAAAAAATACTGGTGGTGGAACAGTTTCAATCACGCTACTATAACAATACAAACCTATACAAATACAGAGCAGCCCTACGGGCAACCCCATCGACACGAAATAGATTCAGCAACTCTCGCAATGCCTCCTACCTCAAAGCCTCTTTGCCGCTTCTATGCGCTAGGCACATGTCAGAAATCTGACTGTCCTTTCGCTCACGACCGAAAAACCACGGAAAAGCCAGTTTGCAGCTGTAAGTAGCTCTGGTTTGTGAATCAAGCTCTATTAAGTATTTATCATATTTCTTTGGATCATAGACTATCAGCAGGGCCAATGCCGGTTCGGCAATTACTGCAGCTTGAGACACGTCAAATTACAACCAAAATCATCTGGAGGAGGGGCAGCGCGGACAGGGACGGGAGCACTTGCTGGAGCTGTTAACACGCCAACGCCGCAAGCATTGCGGGTATTGCCTGTCCAGCGACGTTACGTAGCCGCCGCCGGCGGCCTTGCTCGAGCGGCTGCCCTGGCCAGAGGGGAAACAATCGAGCCATCTCCTCCTTCTGAAAGCGTCATCGTGCCTCCATCAGTGCATTTGTCTGAGCAAATCCCGGAAGGAGCTTCATCACTTCATCCGCAACATCGAGTTCTTGGTTCTCAGGCCAACGCCACTCGTGGATTTCGGTCGGAGGAGTCTTGGCCTGCGGAGCATCCAGGGGACAAGGAAGAGAAGGATACGACGGCGGAGGTGGTGCCAGCAGCACCACGGGGATGGGCGGCTATCGCAAAGACAGGTCTGCCCGTGGACCTTGCAGCGCCGTCTTCGACCTTGTCAGTTTGCGCGAGCGCATTCCAACCCGACGAGGTGTATACACCTGGTTCCGTCACGGAGCTATGTCCATTTGCGGCGCAAGGCGTCTGTAGATACGGCGATCGATGTCGCTATGTACACGGTCTTCCATGTCCAGTCTGCGCAAGGCAATGCCTACATCCGGAAGCTAGCCAAGACGAGCATAATGGTATGCCTATTAGGCGCCCAAGAACCCGCTGTCAAGTCCTGTACTCACTCGCCTGCAGATCAACATATACGGGCATGCCTTGCGAGGTGGGAGCGCGAGGAACAGGAGTCAGATCAAATTGCTGAGAGCGCCGATGTAGACTGTGTGGTATGCATGGATTTGGTGAGCGGCAAAGCGGATCCGCGTTTTGGACTACTTGGTAAGCTGCTGATTGCATTGCTCTTGTTTTTGCGTGTGGAAATAGACAACTGATTTGTCGTTGAGCAGACTGTGAACATTGTGTTTGTCTGGAATGCATCCGTCAGTGGCGAACGAATGAGCGCATGGATACTTCTAAGGTGATTTATCACAGTCCGTCCACCGCCTTATAGCGACACCTAAACTGATTCTTTCATCGTCATCAGTCGTGTCCAATCTGCAGAACAACCACTCACTTTGTCACACCCTCGGCTATCTGGCCCACTACGCCCGAGGACAAAGCGGCAATTGTTGACGCATACAAGCGGAAACTTGGGTAAGCGCTCAAATGAACCCCGTTTTGGGTGAGCGCGCCCTTTCTTACAAGGCGCTGCCACTCCTTATAGGACCATCGACTGCCGACATTATAACCGTGGCGAAGGTTCTTGCCCGTTCGGAACATCCTGTTTCTATCGACACGTCCGGGCAGATGGAACCACAGAGGAGGTGACTCTTCGCAAAGTGGTCGGAGGACTCGAGGACATGTCCATTGTGAACACCCCCAAGCTGAGCGATTACCTGGAGGCATACGATAACCGATAATGGGGTGACGGCCGCTTGAGCAGGCTCAGGCGCCGTGAAGGGAAAAGCGATGTCTCACGTAAGAGAACACTCCGGGAAAGCATCAACATCTCTCTGAGAACTTACTGGTCAATGCTGGACAAATCCGGATGCCATCCGGGACGGCTACTCTGTCCGTGTGTCCCAGGTCTGCGTCACGTATTGAAAAAGCACAGATGGATGAATGGAGAGGGTGGTTGGGCTCAGTGCCCACACACGGATAGACGTGGCGACAGGGGAGTCTTTTATCATACGGTAGATGCAAGGCTTGTCCGAATGTTCGGACCGACGACATTTTGCCATTATGGTATTCTTCTTTTTTCACTTTCTCCCGCAATGACCGCTGAAATTGTCAGAACATTCCCTGCCAGTTTCGCTGCCTCTTGTTCACTACGCACAACCATGTCTGCCACCATAAGGTCACAGGTGTTACGCTCTTACAAGGACCTACTCCGCGCGCAACGCAAGACCTTTGCTAATGACCAGCCGCAGGTCGCAAGTGAGTCACTCTCATATTGAGAACCGAAGTTGCTCCCCGCGAGAAACTTGAACAATTTCTCTATCCTCAGAGGCACATGAGTACACGAGGCAACAGTACCGCTCGAATGCGGGAGAGCATGATCCAGCGACCCTCGCCAAGCTGGTGAAGACCGCCAATCAAGCCGCCGTCATTATCCGCAAAAACGTTGTTCAGGGCGTGAGGAAGGAGGATGCCCTGGACGACCATACATTTCGTAAGACTCCGTCTGGAGGGCTCGAGAGTTCTTTATTTCTATCACATGCAGTGACTTATCCTTTTTTTCACGCAGGCCTCAACATCGACAGTGAAAAGGAGATCAACTCCAACGATACAATCCGAACGCCCAATGCACGCCAGCCCGCTCAACGAACAGGGACTGCGACCCCCACAAAGTGCTGCTCCGCCCCCTAAGGAGTTTCACTTATTATCCATCGCTTCGGAACTGTGCACAACCTCGCGGAATCTGGGAGCACGCAAAGAGAAACCCATCAGCGAATGCCGACATCATCTCCCTCGAAAAGTCCCTCGCGACAAGCTTTATCAACCTTTCACTCGGCTTCCTCCCTTACACAAGCAGAGCCTCCACCTGTTCAGAACCCATCGCATTTCTGGTCGAGGCGAAAGGGAGCATGCGACTCGACGGACAGTGCAAGGGGTACGCCCTCTCGAGGCGCGCGACCGGATGGATACGGCCGCGGTCATGAGTAGAAGCCGATGTCTTACAACCCGGGAAGGGTGGACTTGGCGGCATTCCGATCGGAAATCCGGGAGTTTTTGGTAATATAATCGACATATGTTGCTTCGACTGCTTCAAGCCTTCGTCTTTGCGCTCTTTTGGGGCCTTGCGCTTTTCTTTCGTGACGAGGCTGCCTCGTCGCCGCCACCTCCTTTCCCCTCAAGCGCCGCTGCAGTTGCAACGGCTTTCCCTGCCTTTCCGCTTTCCTCCTTCTTTCCCTTCCCAACGTCCAGTACCCGCTGTATCTCTAACGCCTGGAAGTCAATTATCTTGTCCAGATGGGTTTCCAAAAGCGCAATGTGGGTGTCGATGGTCGACGTCAGGATCTGGGCTATCTGGTATGGGTTCAGCGTTTTGGGGACACCGTCACGCTCGGGATCGGAAGCCTGGGCGGTGGGCGCAGGCTCGCTAGACACGAGGTTCCCCGTGATAGAGGAAGGAGGGAACAAAGATTCTGGGACGGGTCCAGGTGGTGGCGGCAGGTCCAGCGCATGTATTTCAATGAGGTGTTCTCTGGCTGTCGAAGCAAAAAGCAACATGTTGGCAAGAGCACGGCATGTGTAATACCAAAGAAGCTCCGGGGTAGACTTACGTTCATCTGACGCTTTAACCAGCACGGCCGCTGCAGCGGCGGCAGCAGCCTCGGCGTCCGCAATGTTCTTGGCTCTCATCTGAGCTTCTTCCTAATCGACAGCATACCCCTAGCATCAGTCCCTGGATGGAGCGCTTGTTTTCACCCTTGAAACCAAATCTCACCTCCACCTTGGCTTTCTCGGCACGAATTCTCTCCTCTTCACTCCGACAGTACTCGTCCCACCTTTCGGCCGGGATTGCATCCGCTAGCGGCCGCATCGGGATCGTGGCTTTCCCATCTTCTCCAGCAATCACGAGGCACGAAGGTTCGTTCAACGGCAACCGAACGTGCGTCCAAGCAACATCTTGTCGCTTGGAGAACACGTATGACGCAAGCTTTCGATGCGTCAAGTAGGCTTGAGTCCAGTAATCAATGAGATACATGGACTCTTGCCGGGAAAAGGCGCGCGGACGGCTCGAGTGATAATTGAATGAGGCGAGAAGCTCGATGAAGAGATCCATGCTGTCTTCAATGGTTCCGGTCGACAGCGATTGTGCTGCAGGATGTGCTTTCCTTCAGATGAGCTTGAATCATAACGGCGACAGTCACGATTTTACGACAGCTGGCATACCAAAGCAGCGTTCGTGCGCTTCAGCAAACAGCGTGACCCAGACTGCAATTTGCCACGTGGTGAATCCAAGTCCTGCCGCATGCGCGTACGCATCGTGAAGAGCGTTTGCTCGGATGTGATCTCGAGCCGTTGCGTCCTCGCCATCGGGGTCGTAAACATGCGTCAACGCTGTTGTAAGTGGCAAGGACAGGAAGTGCGAGGGTGGGAGTGGTGAAGGAAGTAGGTTGAACTCAGCACGCACAATGATGCTGAAAGACATTGACAGTTCAGTATTTCCACCATAACCGAGGGAAACGACAGGGGGAAAAGGTGGCTTTCTGCACGCACTCGGCACCTTGCGTATCGTGCGCTTCTATGCATCGTGCAAGTCGGGCGCTAGCTCCAGCATCAAGTCTCAATCCATCGAACCATGAATCCGGAACGGTTGTGGCAGGAGGTTTGGGAAGCGCAACAGCAGATGCCGCTGTCGCCATGGCCCCTGCCAAACCAGCAGCAGTAGGGTCATTGATGAGACTGCGCATCGTTACAGTCTTTTTCCCGGCGCTTATGTCCGCCGCAGCTGTTGTTCCCGTGGGCATTGTTTGATTTACTGTATTTACTATCGATATGGGTATTGTTACTCGTTTTGCAGGAACCCTGCTGTAAATCAAATGGGACCAGCCGCACCGCGTTCGGGTCTCCGCTAAAAGCCTTAGATATTACACAGCCACCCCCGTTCGGATCTGCGCTTCGGAATACGGCCTCAAACGGTAAGAGGCAGGTAGATATTGAGGATGCAGGCAAGGATAAACCGAGATGAACCATAAAAGGGTGTCTGCAGAGCTTCAGAATCCCAGTTAGAGGCAGAACGCCTTCCCAGATACTCTCACAAAGCGCGCTCACCGAATGAGGGCGACTCCAATTATATAATGCCCGGTCAGAAGGAACTGTCTCCAAACTAAAATGTGCGCGCGGGTCCAAGAAGCCATATCCCGACAGCTTTCATGCACGACATGGCCCACGGATGATTTCTAAACAACGGGACTTCGGCATAGGGACCGTAAGCTGAACTGGCGACACCGAGGGCGCGGCTGACGAGGGGAAGGGCCATGGAGATGAGGAGCAGTAGCGTGATGTTGCCTACGATGTGTCGAGTCGGGGTTCCGTGAGCTTGCAGACGAAGTTTAGGCACTAGCTGGTAGATCCCGACTGTCGTTGCAATGGAAAAGTAGGCCAGGGCAACAGACTCGGAAACGGTCCACCATTTCGGGGGAAGCTCGTCTGGCCCCCATGGCCGGAGACTCGACGAAAGTACGTGGTCGGCCAGACTCAGGGTGATCCGCAGCATCACTGCGATCCAACCGATCGATGCTAGTGAGAATAGGACGAGGACGATGGCGACCCTCACGAGCGGATCTTTTTGCTCTTCTCGCCGCAGATCAAAGATGTCCTTGCGCAACACGGCTATCCGCAGCGTAAGCATCTCAACCTCATGAGCATGGGCTTCGGCAGTACTAGTTGTTGCAGGAGCAAGGGTGGCGAGAGCGTGCGCTTCATTCTCCAACGCCATGATATCAAACTCGCGCTCGGCTATCTGTCCGGTGATCTGAGTGCGGTGATTCAGCGGTAGAGCGATTGACGCTGAGAATCGAAAAATGGCCGCACCACCCTTTGGCGTCGCCACGGCGCAGAGAAGGCCGCAGGGGATGCTCGTGAGAATATTGAGGGCCGAGAGCCAGGGGTGGGACTCCATCAGAGCTTCGACTCCCAACAAGCGTGTGGTGACGTAAACGAAGCCTAGGCCAAGTGTCCAAAACAGCGATGCTACTTGCAGACATTCCTTTGTCTTGGCGAACCATGTCGTTCCGTTGGCCTCCAGATATAAGTAGCAGAAAGGCATTAAGCCGTAGAGTGATACAGACGAGGCGATGAAGGAGCAGTTCCAAAATCTGTATGGTGCCATGCATCATCAGTGAAAGATACATGCTTCCTGAACCGTTCAGCACGGTCGATCCCTCACCTCTGCAAAAGTGTGGGTGCAACCATATCTTGGAAGGCGGAGGTAACGAGAAGGAGCACGAGCCCAGAGAGCGCAGCAGCCAGACCCACCGAGCAAAACACTAGCGCAGTGGCCACTTCGTCGTCGTCATCGGGACCCTCGATTGACTCGAGATACGACTGCTGTTCCGCAGCCGTCGTGCCCGGCAGCAAAGTCCTCGAGAGACGACGGGGAGGTGGCACATTTCCACGATGTTTATACCGACGGATGACGGTGGAAGCGGCTGCCAAGGCCGGCAAGGAGAAGAGCAGAACAACCGTGTTCTCCCGTACAGAACCATAAAAACCACCTTCGGGAAGACCTTCTGGTAGTGTGAGCAAGGCTTGTCCGGTTGACATCGCTGGGCCCTCCCCGCACGCGACCGGGTGAGTGTCCGAACTTCCACTTTTCGAGGTTTGGTGAGCTTTCGTCGAGATGTTGGGCGTGCATGTCAAGCTTGAAAAAGAAGCACGACGCGACGAAGTGGATGCGCCGTACAGAGGAAAGCAAAGTGACTGCGCCGCCACGCGTTCTCCTCTCTCTTTTCCCGCTCTCTTCCCATTTTTCTCGCTCGCCTCCCTCCTCCGCGGTCACAGCCTGTCCCGTACCGTACCATGTCACTCGATGCTTTCCCGCTCCCTGTAAGTGTACAGCACAGATGTACATGGTATGTGCATGTGCCTGTACATCATGTCCATGAATTGATGACGCTTTCCATGGTCTCGATCGCGCATGTCCTCAGTGCTCTAGTACGCAGGATAATACTGCCACGCGGCAACAGCCAAGCTCACAAAGTTCTTGGTCCCTCACCTCCGCACTTTTGTGCTGCCTCTTCAATGACCTCTGGATGGTTCGGTGGAATGGATCCCAGCCCTCCGCCTCCCGCCTTCGTGGACTGTGAAGCGTCGACACTTTTTCACTGCGCTGCAACTACAACTCGAAAAGCCCGCCATTTCGAGCGGATACAGTACATGTACTTGTACACTGTACAGGATTGATTCCTTTTTTTTTCTTCCTCGAGTTCCCCGTCCCTACGGAAGATATAAACCGTTGCGATGATGGGGAACACCGCTGACAAAACGTCATCCGCATCCCATCATGGCCCTCCTCGCTCGTCGGAGCCCGGTCGACTTATTCTTGATCTATCTTTCGGTGCTGGCGTTCGCCTCGACGCTGGTTGCCGGTGCTCCCGTGGAGCGTAATTCGTACATCGACCCCCGAAGTGCCGCCTCTCCTGACCGTCGTGCACCTCTGTGGTCATCCATTTCGACCGCGCTCCATCGGCGTGGCGCCGACGGAGACATTGCCAACAGTGCCCCCGTTGCTGTCTCTGGAAGTGGGGACGCTGCGTCGGGGAGAAGTAGTGATGGCGGCGATTCGACGAACCCTCCCGCAGGTGGCGGTGGAAACGAGGATGGAGGCGCCGTCGCTCCAGACTCCGGCGGCAACGACAACCAGAATAGTAAAGGCGGAGGATCGGCATCCGAAGGTTCAACAAATCCTCCTGCAACGGGGGGGAAGCCTCTCGTCTCAGGAGATGGTACTGACCCCACGCACGGCGAGGGCACCGCAGATGCACCGACGAGTGACGAAAAACCCACAGGCGCGGCCCCAGAAAGTCACCATAGCGGTGATTCGGGTGACACCGGCGCCGCTGCTACTTTCCCCAGCACTGACCAGGGACCTGAAAAGACCACGCCACAAGAAGCACCTGCGCCTGCAGTAGAAACCCACAACGATCCCGAGCTTTCGGCACCTGCGAACAAGGCATCCCCTACACAGGTTCATCCTCAGCCTGAAAACGCGCCGACAGTTGTAGCGCCGACTGCCCCACACGATGGAGCAGAATCCAAAGCCACTGCTACCTTGCTTGCCCCTCCCTCCGATCTCACTGCCGCGCCTCGAGAAACTACTTCGGAACTGGCACCGACAGCTATCACTGTCCACCAAGAAGGTCCAGCTCATACCGCGTCGACCCCTACCAGCCAAGACTCGCGTCCTTCACCTCCTTCACCGATCGGCACGCCCATTCCGACAGCGATCGGCAGTGACGCTCCCGGCGTTTCGACTCCCAACTCACCCGTAACCAATCCAAACGGCAATCCTACCACACCTGTATTTAGTCCGACCGACAATACCTCACAACAATTGACTCTAACCTCACCCGTCATCAGTCCCACCGGCGATATTTCTCAGCAGTTGACTCCTACCCCTCCTGTTGTCAGCCCAACCGGTGTTTTCTCTCAGTTGACTCCAATTGGCGTTAGTCCAACCGGCGACTTAACCTCTCCCTCTCCTGGCAATGGGGCAAGTCAAACGCAGTTGCCTACAGGTTCGGCGCCTTCCGCAACCGAGTCACCCCCGGCAACGCCTCCAGCTGGTCACAGCGCTTCACTCGCCAGTGTAGGTATTTCACCTTCACCTCCTGGAGGCGGAGACGGAGATATCACAATCACGATCACCAGACAACCTGTCCTTCCCACAACGCTGCCTAATGGAGGTACAGCAGGTCCAGTGCTTCCACCGAGCGCACCGTCAGGTAAACTCAGAATCATGTTTCACTGCCGGCTATTTTGTAACTGAATTCAAAGTTCCTATAGGACTGACCGCTCAGCCAGCTGCAAATCCGAGCGCCGCTACGCCCGCATCAGTAACAGCACCCGGACTCCAGCCGTTCAACTTGCCTCCGCCAGTGGCATCCGCACAGCCGAATTTACAGCCGACCCCCGGCTTCTCAATGCCCTCACCTGAACCAATGCTTTCGCCCCCGCCTTTCGAGCCCACTGCGGCACCTAATTTGAGCCCGTCTCCAGTGAAGGGTCATCGGACCGTTACCGTGTTTCAGAATCCTGCCGCCGTACAGGCCCAGGCGGCAGGAGTTCCCATTTTCGGCCTTCCGGGTATGCAGTCCCCGGCACCAATTGTCGGGTCGGGCGATGGCTCCAAGTCGTCGAGTATCAATGCGGGTATCCCGGTTGCGGCCGCTGGCTCTGTGCTTTTGATCATCTTGATCGCTTCAGTCGGCATTTTTGCTTTCAGGAAATGGAAATTGAGGGTAGGCTTCTGTCTTATTCTCGAATGCTTCCGGTTCTCCGGTTCTTACGTCGGTTTCTCTCCTTTGTACAGCCAAGCACCAACTTCCGCGCACGCATTTCGGACACGGGTAGCGACCTCGGTGGAAGTTCACCCCGCTCGGCCCTTTTAACGCGGGGTCGTTCCCCGGAAATTCACTCGGAGATCCCGGTCACTAGCCGGGTTTACGTCACAAGCTCACAATTCGACCCAACCGCCCCGAAACCCGACGAAGTCGGTGCCTACGAGTATGGGCCTATCCTGAACGGACCAATCATTCACGAGGAAATGTGTCTTCCCGAAGGTCGAGTCTAGCGGGAAAAGCCCGCGAATCAGAGTCCTTGACACCCCGCTACCACTTGATACCCTTGCTATATTGATGATACCCTACAAATGAAATTGTTTGCTGAAATGGAAGGCCTACCACTCCCTCTTGACCCTGACTTCCTCGCCAGCTGCCCTCTTCCCACGCGGTGTGGAAGACCTGCCGACGCGGTCGCTCCAACCCCGTTCCAACTGTGCGAGCTCCGGGTTGTTCCTGCAGAGGTGCAGAATGCGGGTCCTGACGGCCTGGCGATCATATCTGACCCTCGCGTTGACGTCCTCGGCCAAACGGGCATACACGTTGAAATCCAAAGAGTTGAAACGATTCATGGCCGTTTCCAAGAGGAGTCGATCGACGGCCGGCGTCCAGGGGGGTTGAACGTTCCCCGATGCGCTGTTCGAGGGGGTCACCTCGGATCTGCGTCTGTCGGCTTGGGGAGTGGGTCTCGGAGCTGTCGTGCGTCTGGCTATCTTCTTCTTGGGTGCCACGGGAACTGTAGGAACTGTTGTTCTCCTCGACTTGCGTACGGTCGCTGAGGATGAGCGGACAGCCCGCTTCTTTCTCTTCCGCGTGCCGCCATCATCGTCGTCGTCGTCCTTGCTGGGATCGTAATCTGAATCGGCGAGGGAATCGTCGCTTGGTGGACGGAAGAAGGGATCAGGAGTGGAGTCTCCAAACTGGTCATCCTCGTGCATGTGGTCCTGATCGTCAGGACGTTCAGCATCGTAGCCGTTCTCGAGACGTGGACGTGGTTCTTCAGAGCGGTTGTCTAGCTCGGGTGCGACGGGTTCCCCGAGAGAGAGATCGGGACCCAGCCACAATTCGTGAGATGGCTGAGGTTCCATTGTTTTTGACGCTGGCTGGACGTATATAACTGTTCTTTTCAAAGAGATATCCCTCAGACTCCATGTCGAGAGCGGATCATTTGAACCGGGTCTTTTGAGCAAATGTATCAGCGGGGGGAGAGGCAGGGGAGGCTTGACCAACGACAGGTTGAACGACAGGTACAATTGTACAATGTGGAAGGGGGCGGCGGCAAGCTTTTCGACAGACCCTGACCCGCAATACTGGCACAGGATACCAATGCGAAAGGCATCCCAAAGCCTGTCACTCCTCGCTCCAAGCATCCACCACAACTACCCGGGCTCCTACAGGTACGCATGCATCTCATCGTACATATAACAACCATATTACTCATAACCCTTGTCCTTGTATTCACCTGCAGCCAAGACCAAGACGACTTAGGGTGGGAAGTGGGATGTGGATCGGGGTCGGGAGCCGGCGGGTCGGGGAGGAGAGAGCGGTCGAGCAAGGGGAGAAAAACCAACTTCCCAACACACCTCACCAGTACGGAGATTTTCTCCAGGATTGTAAACTTTTCATTGTAAATGCCGGGACACGACCGCCTTTTGGGATGCCTTTCGCAATCGTGTCCCGGCACTATACGAGTTTAACGGTGCTTCCAAATGTGTATCAGACTCACAATGGGGAGGATGTTCATGTCGAGTGTTGACTATTGAATATTGAAGGATTCCGAGGCCAGAATGCTAGGACCAGCAGGACAGTGCGCAGCAAACGCCGATGTAAGCAAAGCGGCAAATCGCATGACGACGCTTAAGCAAAAAAAAGGGCCTAGACTCTACTCAGAAACCTTGTGTAGGAACCGCAGAAAGGAAGGCTAAAAAAAGAAAACCTCAAACACTGCAGGGGCGAGAGCTGGGAGACACTTTGACAGAGAAATCACGTCTAATTTCGACCTCGTTTCCTTCTCAGCGCAAGCACAGGTCAAACCAAAAAAAGACGAGCATTTTCTTCCCGAAGGCTAATTGAAAGTCGGCTACAACTTCGGTTTTCAGCGCGTGTGGGGTAGAGTGGGGCAGTTGCCTCTGCTGCTGCTACTCGGGAGAAACAAAAAGGAGACTGAGAAAAGAGCAAGAATCATCAGCGCGCAGGAGCGACGGGAAAAGAGGAAGGAAAAAAAAGAGGGAGAAGGCAGTGAGAACAGGTTAGCAAAGGTATAGACAACGGTAAAGCCAAAAAAAAAAACGTTCAACTCATCGGGAGCGGACAGTCGAAGGGAACAGAAGCAGAGGAGGCTATGAGTATCGAGGAAGCAGACGATGTCCAGCTGTGTATAAAAGGCTCTGGTCTGGCCAGCAATCCTCCTCTGCTTCACCCAGCAATTCACCTTCTCCTCCCCCTTCAACCGTCCCATACCTCTTAGAAAATGGTCAGCCTCACTTCCCTAGTCATCGCCGCTAGTCTTGCCCTCGCCGGTGTCAATGCCGCCAAGTGCACGAGCACTGTAGTCACGCGCATGAACTGGAACGAGATGACGGTCCCGCAGCAACAAAAATACGTTGCCGCTGTCAAAAAACTACACGCTCCCAACGCAAGCGGCGTTAGCAAGCTTGACGAATTTGGATTACTCCATACTCAGCACTTCGTCGACGCCCACCAAAAGCCCCACACACTTCCCTGGCACAGGTAAGCGCAACTCATTCCACGACGCGAACGACGTGCTGGTTTCCTGACTTTGTCGGTATAGGCGTTTCCTCCACGTATATGAAAATGCCTTGCAGACGGTCGCCGCCGATCCCACCTTGTTTGTGCCCTACTGGAATTGGAGCGACGACTCGCAAAACGTTGCAGGAGCCAAGGTCTGGCAAGCGTTCGGCCACGACGGAAGTTCCGCTGCTGGAGGATGCGTCGTCGACGGCAACTTCGCAAACTGGGCTGTCAAAGTCGATTCCGGCGCCGATGGCCTCGGGTCCACGGCCGCGCCGGCTCACTGCCTCAAGCGCAACGAGAACTTCTCAACTCTTGGTGCTTTCATCGCCCCTGAGCCACTGTCGATGATCTTCAAAGAGACATCCTACGACGCTTTCCGTCAGCGGTTGGAGAAAGGAGGTAAGCAGTTATCGTCGCGAAGTGATGTCCTCATGACTCTTTCCTGATCATCTGTTCGACGATATGTTCAGCTCACAACGCGGTCCACAACACGATTGGCGGCTCTGTCGGAGACATGGCTGGAGGATGGTCGTGCACCGATCCTATCTTCTGGCTTCACCATGCCTTCATCGACAAGCTCTGGGCCATTCGTCAGCAGACTTCTGGAAACCCTACGGCGTACGACGCCGTCGCGGATCTCTATTCCAAGGTCCAGCCTCCTCCGGCTCCGACGCCCGTGTCCGCCAACGACATGCTCGCGCCGTTTGGCGTGACGGTCTCCGACACGTTCAGCACCAGCGACTACTGCTACGTCTACAGTGCGATGCAGTCGCCAGCCGTGCCCCGGGTCGCACCCAAGCTCATGGCGCTCGCCACGTCCATGGTCGACAAGGCCGACGCCCTCGCGGCGTCCACGGGTGCGGCCAACGCCTTTGCAGCCAACGCCACCCACAACGCGGATCTTGCCTTCCTCCATCGTCCTGCCGCAGCCAGCGACGCCTTCCTCACCAAGTGGGGCATGGACATCGACTCTGTCCGTGGTGCTGAGGCGCAGTTCGCAAAGGACACCCGTATCTTCAACGCTCTCTCCACGCTCAAGGGTGGCCTTCGAAGTTCGGTCCTTTAGAGAGAGAGCTTCCCCGATCGATTTGATTTGACTTTTTTTTGGCTTCCTCCTGCGAACCAGCTCGCTACACCCTATCATAAACACTACACTTTAGATCAAATAGAATGAATAGAAACGTTATATTCACAATTTTGTCGGATGGTGCTGTCCGAGATGACTCACAATCTCGAGAGTCGAGACGAGCAAATAATTTCTCCCAACCGCTTCTCAACGAGTCTATCACCCGCACCGAAGCCACGGTTCTCCCCCTTCC
>JADGJA010000151.1:0-35934 GCA_027596035.1 Thoreauomyces humboldtii
CTCTCAGTCCTTCAGATCGTTGCCTGTTGGTGTGGTGACTTGTAGGCTCGCCCTGCCCACCACTCTCTAGCAATGATCTTGAAGGAGCTGCTGAAGCTTCTGCAATCTCTTGGCTTCGAGCAATCTCTTACCGAAATGTTGAACGCGTTTCGGTTCACGGTTTCGCAGCCATTCCACGGCGTAGAACCGTGCTACTTCGTGGGACAAGTTCATGAGAGCCACTTGGGAGCTCATGTAAATAGCTGGCGTGCTCTCGTCCCCTCCCCACCACTTCACAGGCAAACCTAACACAGGGACGCGCCATAAGGCCATTGAACGCGCCCGCTTGCTGTGCAGACGGCAACATGTTCCCTCCATCATAGGTTACAATTAGCTAGATATGAAAACAGTCAAGATATAGGTGCGTAGCCGCCTCTGCTGCGCATGGACTTTGCTGCACGCCTCGCAAGGAAGGTCGTCAACATGGTGGCCACGGAGCAAGCAAAGGCAGCCGTGATGAACGACGTTCTATAACAACTTTTTCCTAAGCACTGCGGAAGAGGAGCGTCGGGCGTCGTACGCGGCGGAGCGTGCGAATCCATGACTACGCCAAAAAGTGTGTTGAAAAGTTGACCGCCCAACGCGGGTGCCCATTGAAACCTGTGCAGTCAGAACCGATCCGTTAGTTTCTGTGTGGACACCGAGCGAGCAAGAAAGTCCGTACCATCCCCAGTGAACGCCGAACCGGGCCACACCGCCGAGCTCCGTGACCAAGACGGGTGCGATGGCAAACATGCCGCCATAAGCCATCCCTACCGCCACCGTCACTGCAAGTGTGGGGGCAGAAGCAAAAGCGGTGACTGCGAAAGCGCATGTAAGGATGCTCGCCGAGATGGCTACATAAGTGATTCGCGGAAATCTTGTCCGCGTGGAATCCGATGAGAAACCAGCCACTAGACGCCCGAGACAGTTTGTAATAGAAAGGGCTGAAACGTGCGTCGATGCTGGTGGGGACGGCACTTGCGTTCGCAAAAGACCACCCATGTCTATTGCGAAGGAAAATGTCAGACTCCAGTGACAACCTATAGAACCCCGCGAAAATCTTACTGTTTATGTACATGAGTCCCGTCCCGGTCATCAGTCCAAATGCGAGCAAAAGTAACCATGCATCAATAGTACTGAACAACGGCGGGTGAGGAAAGGCAACAGCCGTGACCTGATCCTGCGCAGGAGCAGGACCGTGTCCGGCTTCACTTTCGTCGACAACTTCACTACTGCTTCTCCGGGACGGTGATGCAGAGGCATCGTCAAGTCTTATCCGGGGCGGCTTTGCGAGGGCAACGGAAGCGATGAAATTTGCCGCAGACGTCGTTCCAGCAAGAAACAAGAGAAAACCCGGCGTGTCCAAAACACCATCCACCATGAACAGCTTGCTGATTTGCGCGAATAAGAATCCTGAAAGCCCAAACAGAGAAACCGAGACCCCAACGACGAGACCGTGCATTTGCGCAGGGAAAGTGCGGAACTGGGTGGTAAGTGCGGCGTTCTGGGAAACGATGTCGCGCGTGAGCCACAATCTAGACGGACGCATCCCAGCAGCCATTTCTACGCACGTAGCTTCCGGCGCTCCCTAGTCCCACGAACAGGTACGCAAAAGCCGCCAGGGCAAAAGACCCGTGGATGCTGACAGTCCAGGCTAGTAAGCTGTACCCCAAACCGAGGCAGCAAGCCGCTCCAAACGCAATCTTGCGTCCCTTGTAACGATCCACAAGGGTTCCCATAACTGGCCCGAAGAGATACATGCCGAGTCTGTTGTGGTTCGAGCAATCGCAAATAAGTAAGGAGCCGCCGTCTTGCAGGTTCACGCGGAAACGAACCGCCATATAAGAAACAAGCCCCTCACCCTCCACAACTAGCAACGACGTTGGTCTGCGTTTGCGTATACCCGAGCGTCGTTGAATAAGCAGAGAAAACATAAAGGGTTCCCCCATGAGCCATGGAAAGGAGGCCGGCTGCAAACGAGACATTTCGTCGCGAGACGGAAAGCGCCGGAATGCGAGAGTTTGACATTGCGTCCGATTATCCGAGAGAAATGCTAACGTAGATCCCTACGAGGGCAACCTGCAAGTATCGTTACTGGAACTTGAAGAAGCCTGGAAGACAAGGATGCGATAAGGGCCTGGCGTCCGTGCGACTTGTATCTTGGTCCCTTCTGATTGTGCGACCGCAAATCACAGATGGACGATTGGCCAAAAACTCCGCTTTGGGGTTGGGCACCAAAACCAAGAACCCCAAAGTCAAAACGAGCCTTTCATCGTTACCCAACAACATCGTTACCAACATCCGAACGGGTTGCAAGCTACGGTACGCGAGGTGACCTCAATCCGCTTTGGCTCAAACTCTAATCAGAATGCGCTCACGCGTCGAAACCGTGTACTCCGCTCGTCGTATTTGTAGGAGCACAGTCCTTCGCACGTTGCAGTTTTACGACAGGATAAACTCGATCCATTCCTCGCAATCGAACGAACCCTGTTGCCTTTGCCCCCCAGATCACTCAACCGCCGCGCGACCCTCTGCCGAACCGCTGCCTCCGGAAGAGTTCAGCCCCGCCAATCCGTTCTGCCCAAATCCTCAGTCATCTCGATCCACCACCCTCGACAAAGCAGATCTAGATAGAAGCGCCGTCCATGTTGGCCATGGGGTATCCATCTCACCTGTCGGGGTCGTCTGGCTCAATTCAACAACTGCGAAAGAAGTTGGTCATCGTAGGAGGTGGGTCACCCCAAAATCGTTAGCTCGGACGTCTGCCATACCAATCTTTCTGATATCATCTTTGTTAGACGGATCGGCGGGAAAAACAAGTCTGTTGGTAGTTCAGGCCGGAAACCCATTTCCGGAAGAATACGGTATGTTTGTCATGGGCGTATGTTTGTCACGGTGCCCTTCATCTTCTGTCCTCATCATTTGTCGACTGTCCAGTGCCGACTATTTTCGAAAACTATGTGTCACGGGTGGTCGTCAAGGACAAAGTCTGCGAGCTCAGTTTATGGGTACGGGAACGACCACGTTGAAGATGCGTCAGGGGATTTCGGCTGACGAAAGAATCGTCATCAGGACACCGCTGGCCAGGAGGACTACGATAGACTGCGACCACTAAGCTACCCCGATACGGACGTAGTCTTGCTCGCCTTTGCGGTAACAGAGCGCACAAGTTTTGGAAGTGTAAAGGAAAAGGTTGGACTCACCCAACTCATGCTCCGTCTTCATTTCGACCGCTGATAAACCCCCTTACGCTGTCGACAGTGGCATCCCGAGACCCTCCACTTTCTCCCACACGTACCACGCATACTCGTCGGATGCAAGTGCGATCTAAGAGAGGACCCGGGGGTATTGGAAACACTGGCAAAGGAGCGGTCATCGCCGGTCTCGTACGAGGAGGGCGTGAGGCTGGCCGCAGAGATCTCGATGGACCTCTCGACGAAAGTCCGATACTTTGAGACATCAGCAAAGACGAAAGAGGGAGTTACGGACCTCTTCATCGCCGCGGCGAAGCTCACTCACAAAGGGAAAAAGATGGCGGCTTGCTTGGTAATGTAAATTTTGGGTGGGCTTTCACATACACATCGGTCGGGCGGTCATTTCAACGACACCCGCTGGGATGAAGAAATGATATAATGAAAATATTTCGAAAATACTGCGAAGTCTCAGCAAGACCTCCTTCTATGGCACTTCGTCGGGCAGCGGTCCGGTGTTTGCAAACACGCCTCTCGCCGCTCCAAGAACGCTTCCCCCACCTTCCGAGTCCGTTGCCGGTTTTTTGGCAGCCTCCGTGAGCTTCCGGACCCACGAGTCCGTCTCCTTGTCGCTCTGAGTCTGCACGAGCATCACCGTACCGTCGAACGACAACTCGAATGATAGGTTGTGAATCTTGCTACGGATGGCACGAACATGTTCGTCAAGTATCACCACGAGACCCGAGGATCGAGTCGGATCGAGAAGCCTCAGGGATAACCGCGCAGGGACGGTGAAAAGGATAACCTCGTAACGTTCCCATCGTCCCCACCATGACGAGACGACTCGGATGGGAAATTCGCCGACCTCGACGGCGTCAAACAACTGGGCGGAGATGGCTCTGGCCAACGCCATCCCGGAAGATCGTCCCGGTTTCGTTTCCAACAGTTGTTTGCTTTGGCCAGCTGATCTCCACCTCGCCTTGAGAAACTCGCGGTACATGATGCGCCCGATCAAAAGAACCCAAGTCGTGGACGTTACGAACAGGACACCGAAGATTTGCACGAGTCTGATCGTTCCCGCTCTGGTTCCGCCCGTATACGACACGGCCATGATGAGGGTGCACCAGAAGAGTAACTGAGAAAAGTCTAAATTAATCTTGGGTACATAAATGACAATATCTTATGTGAAACTTTACCGAATAGCAGGTGTAGGCGATGGCCTTGGATTCGTTGTATTTAGATGGCGCCTGACGAGTCTCCATCGCTAGGAAGGTAGCCAAAAGCAGGAGGATTCCATTATACCTGCTCGTGGATAGCGTCAGTTTTTTAGCGAGTTTGCGCAGAACATCTCTTTCCTACTCACGCGAAAATCAGAGCCGCGAACACCACATCGTCCGTGTCCGAGCCGCACAGATAATCGAAGGTACCAGCGTCCTCATATTCGACGAGCGAAGGCGTCATCGGACTTATTGCCCAAAGAGCAAGGAGTGACGCCTCACCCAAGCTGAAGAGTCCTGCCAAGCGTACAATGACTCCCACCGTCAATGGCGTCGTCAGCTTTTCGTATGAGAATACACGCCAAACCCTGTAAGTCTTGCACAGGAAGTCAGTCGGAGTAACAGCATCCAATCGACTACATCTGTTCACCTTTGCTATCAACCCTGCTATAACAATGGCAAAGGAGATTCCATACAGCACGGTTCGCACATTGCACTTGACCATGGTTTCTTCGCCCATGTGCGTGAAAACTGAGGTGAAGGCGACCTCCAGACCAAGACAAATGAACGTCATATGCACCGGGGAAAGTGCCTTGATCGATGACCGTTGTCGCCAAAGATAAACCAGTCGAACCGACATGGCGGTGATCAGCATCATGGTTGCATAAAGAGATAGCAGAACAATGGCAAGAGGATCGCTGTACTTCAGCCAGGATCGGGTGAGGGCTGTCGGGGGAGCATCAGTAAAGTTTTTGCTTTATAACGCTTTCATTCCCTTACTCTTACCGATCTTTCCGGAAGGTATTTGCGACGTGCCTGAATAGAACAATGGTGGCACACTCGGGTCTAATTCTACAACAAGACTGTCATTCGTGGTCTTTCCGATGATCCGCAGCTGTCCGTCGTAAACATTGAAGATGTTGAACATCCCGTTTCGGTTGAAGTTATCGTCAAACCTCAGAGATCCGGTCACTCCGTCTATTCCTTCCGATGATGTCGCATTGAGGAAAGGTCCTACGTCCCGTGGAAAGTTGCCCGCGGCAATGTCTGTCCACGACACTCCGCTCGCATGGACGTACTCAAGCATCCGGACCATCACGACTACGCAGTCGTACGCAAATCCAGCGTACTGCTGGAGAGTTTCATTGTAGGCTCTACTGTACTCGGCCTGAAGGTTGGCGTACGCTGCCCCGCTTCCTTCCATCGGACTCGTGATGATCATGCCATTGAGGAAATCCAGATCCGCCTCCTCCATGGTCCCATTGGCGATGTTTGCAATGACGGTGGCGGGGACGCTCAGAGCGGTCTCGGAACAGATCCACGAGTACGACGGCCCGTAGAGCCCCAATTTCCGAGCGTAAGGAATGAAAATCAGCATGTCTTCCGGGTCACCCGACCACACTATAATCCGCGCGTCGGTTGCTGGTGAGGCGAACACATCAGCGTCTGGCATCAAGTACAAAGAGCGCCCCACCACTGATGGATGCCAATACCCTTCAGCGCCGTAAGGACCGCTTCGAAGCTGCCCGCAACGGTGATGTCGTACTGTTCATTGAAAATGACTTCGACTCGCGTGTCCATGGTCAGAGTGACCACCTGGTCGGCGATGCCCGCAGCGTATCCGGAGTTCCCATGTATAAGACCGATTGTCGTCCAATCAAAGGTGTTGGTGATGACCTTACTGATTACTGTTCCTTGGTGATCATCCGAAGGGATCGTTCTGTACGAATACTCACTGGTTATTTTCGGCAAAGGTGATAATACGACAGCATCCGGACGAACTGACCTGAAGAAATACCGGGCAGACTTTTGAGAAAGGGCGATGGAGGTGCTTGCCCCACTGCACTGAATGGTTTGAGTGTCGGTAAGAGCCAGAGCCAGAGTCATTGAAGTGGAACTGTGAACCTCGCCGATAACACCTATGGCGCCGTCAGCTACGGCCTGAGTAGCGACAGCCACCGCAACATCTCCCAAAGCTTTCGAGTCGAGATTCTGCAGTGAGATCTCGACGCCTGTGGGAAGCGTGGCGCTGAGATTCGCGACGGCAAGCTCAAGTGATTTGCTTCCGCTTTGTGCAAAGATTCCGTCGTTCTGAGTCCCCTCCGTCAAAGGAAAAACGGACACGAACTTTAGAACCTGCGTCGCGCCGGTGTCGAGAATCGTCAGGAGGACCAGCCAGTGCAGCAGCACCCCGAAATGCCGACGGTAGATCATCTGTTGGTGTCATGAAAAAGGTTCTGGGTGTGTTCAAAACACTTTGGTCTTTAGAATGATGTTGCGATAAAGAGGAGGGCGGTCGGAGGGGGGGAGAGACGCTTGAAATCCGTGTCTGACCCGGTACTTCGGGTGACGTCGCTTTGCCGCCTAGCTTTGCCGTGGACCTCCTACCTTCATACGGCCCCGCGGAATATGCAGGACATATCGCACATGGCGGCCATTACATTCGCATTAAAATAATGGAAACATGTTGTAGGGCGATGATGGTGCGCGCCGCTCACTGCTATGGAATCGCTGTCGGCTTTTTCCAACGAACAAGTGGGCCTTCGAGGAAGTCCGCAAAGGAATCGTGGCTTACATCTTGGGAACTCACATTCCTCACAGTCCCTTCACTCCGGGGTATCCTCAAATTCAACGATGAAGATGCCCATAGCTTTGTTAGCTTTTGCCGCTTCCAGTCTCCCCGCTCTCGATAAAGTGGCAGCGACCTGCTTTCAACTGCAAGGCTCCTCCGCATGTCCCGATCTCGCAAACTTTTATGTCACCACTAGTACGGCGGGCTCGGATGTGGTCTCGTTAGACACCTACATCAACGGCAACTCAATCATGAACCTCAAATACATGCTGGCGTTTAGGAACGACTTTGGATGTGAAGGATGGGATGGCCATCATGAACGCTACCGAGCTTCAGCGAACTGCTTTTTGGTAATCGGCTCCATTCTGATGCCGTCTACGAGTGTTCGTTCAATAATCAGACTTTCTTGCGCTTCTTTCAGTTCGTCCAAGAAGGAAACTGCCCAGCGAACCCGAATCCGCTTCCTGTCGCGGCGCGATTGTGCAAGTCGACATGCATGCAATCAGTGCGATCGACCTTGGCCATCTTTGCCAACACAACAGCATGCGTGCCTTTGGCAGCGGGTGCGCTGGCACCTGCACAGGTCGCCCAGAACCGGAACCTTCTTATCAACACCTGGTCCTCATTTTGTGACAACCTTTCAGACTCTTCCTGCAGTTACGGACTCAAAAACGAGTACCGAAAGTGCGGGTTCTTTTACCAGGAGGATGCAGTCGGGTATTGCTCCACCGCGGAGGGACAGTTGGACGGCTGTTGTCAGCTTTTAACGCCCGCTATTGCCACGTCCACGTCGTCCCCTGTTTCAACAGCCCGACCGGCCGACCCGCTCAGCTTGGATGATCCTTTCGTCTCCACCATAGGGATATCATCGATCGCTTCCGCAATCCAATCGTTCCCTTACCTTGCCTCGGGTATCGCGTTCGCAGTCATCGTGTTGGCGATCTGGCACTAAGAAATCCTCATTACGAAGACACAAATGTGGCAACAGCTTTACGAAAATGCATATGGCACCATGGGACTGGGTTTATGGGGGCGTGAGGGTCATGCTCTACTTACTGTTACCGTACTGGTATGCCGATGGTCTGACTTGTGCTGGCTCCTGGTATGATAGTCAGGGGTCCGACGGATTGACAGTTTGGACAGACGGGCGGGCAAAAAACTCCGCTCAAAAAAAATGCACGCAACGCTTTCTGCCATACTGCAACTCTGTACCTTTCGCAAAACCAAAATGACGAAGCCGATCGGCGGGCATTTGGGTTTCCCCGCTCTTTTCAACGTCGGCATCGCGATTCGGCAACGTGGGGGCGAGGCGAAGGGTGTTGCAGATGTCTCAGAAGGTACGAAGGGGCCTTCTCGCTCCTGCCTGACACAAAGTTCCGTTTCTTGCTGCGTACTTCTTCACCATGCATTGTCACGTTTGCCACGAGCCTCGCTTGCAGGCTCTAGAGGAGCCCCTCTACAAGACATGCGCAATTGCCATGGGAGCGATGTGGATCACCTGCTACATCGCCATGGCGTTCAAGAATCACAAGGACAAGTCTTGTACGGACGGGTGTTGCCAGGATAATCAATAAATCATGTCATCGCAGATGTCTTCTGCTCACACGCCATTGTCTCCCCTCAGATGGCATGCCGATGCTTTGTTTAAGCCTAAACCTTGCATGGGAGATCATCATGACCACGATGTGAGTTTCAGCTCTTGTGAACTGAGGCAAGTCAATCTTCTAACATTGCTGACTCTGTTTTCCCTCCTCAGATACAAGGTGATCGTCCCGGAAGTGTACTACGCATCGATCCTCTGGGTGCTGTTCGACCTGGTCCTGTTCTATCAAACCTGGAAGTACGCACCCAACGAGTTCCAGGCGTACCCTTTCGTCCGAAAGCGAACCACTCTCCTTCTCGTTGCCGGCATGGCGGCGGGATTCCCCGGGATCCTGTTCTTCCTCGATTACGCTCACGACGTTCGGTTGGGTCTGCTGGCGGGACTCGTACTCAACACGGCGTTGGCGTTGTCGTACAATGCCATGCTCGTCAGTAGAGGATCTTCAAGAGGACAGTCGATGCTGATCGCTTCCACGAAAGGCCTTGGAAGCGGTGCGGCGTGGATGTTGAACATTGGGCTGGGATGTAGGTTTGGTCCTCAGAGCGCCGTGGAAGGGGATGTATTTCCAAGCGTGCTGATCGTGATGTTCTTCCCAGATGACCACCCTTTCCTGCTTTACCTGTACGTTCTCAACATGAGCGCTGATGTCGTGTACGGCGTTAGCTTGTACCTTGTTATCAAGAAGGAGCAGGCGGTGGGAAACAAGCTTGCGAAAGCACGTTGAAATAGACTCATAGTTAGATATATAGATAATCGTCTTAAACAGGCAATAGCATACGCCCGGCATTCCTGCTACTTGGCCCGGATGTCGTGCGTGGAATATATTGAATAAAATACTACCCACGCTATCGCCTGCTGCTGCTCGAGAACGCTGCAGCCTCGGTCTCGTCGTGCGTGGTGAAAAACTCGCGGTAACTTTTGGCGGGCAACGTCTTGAACTTTGAGTAAAAAATTCCGCAGTTGTTGCAGAGAGTATGCTTGCCCCGCGGCCCGCGTCGCAGCGTCGGCGTCACTTGGCCGCTCAAGCCACACCAAAAGCATCGCCATTCCTTGCGTAGCAGTGCCTCTACGAAAGAAAGGTCGGCAAACGTCAGAAAGCGAATCAGCACAATTGGGGGCAAGTACAGCGCCCAGCATACCGAAGGCTTCCTGAGAGTCCGGCATAGCCGATTTGCCCGCAGCCCTGGAAGCTGCCCTTTCTTGCAATACTTTGACCATTTCGATGTTCCGATCCATCATCGCCATCTGGTTGCTCAATAGATTGGGATCCGGAACATTCCGAGCCTTGACGGGCGTATCCGTCCGCGGTGGCGATGGCTTCGAGGGCGTCATGTTTGGCGAATATCCATTTGACGTCTGATAGCTGGACGACCTCTGGAGATGTGGGAGATGCGCGAAGGGTGCCGGGGATTGTCCGTAGCCTTGCTCAAGTGTGGATGAGCGCAAGGACGGGCGACTGCTGGCATATATGGAGTTGGTGTTCCGGGAAGGCCTCCCCGTCTGGGGCGTGTCGGCCCGAGAATATGGCGTAGATGTTGTTCCGGAGCGTCCCAGTGTTGAGCGATGTTGACGCCGCAATCGTCTGTAAATCAAGGTGTAAGATTCACGTAATTCTGCTCACATTTGATGATACGGCAACGAGCATACCGAGTACTGCGCTCCTTCTCTCGAGCGTTGCGCTCGAGCTCAGCTTCCGTAAGCTCCCGCAGCTCGGGTTCCCACTCGTCTTCAACATTCTCGCCTCGGAACGGCCGACCTCTGACTGGAGGGGCTGGAGTCGCATCATCCCAGTTCATGCGCGCAAAGCACACCTGCTCCCGAACAGCGTGCGCGATCACCGGTACAAACTCGCCTCCGACACCCAAGTCGGCTGCTAATTGCTTTGCAAATTCCTCCGGGGTAAGTGAAGATGTCGAAAATAGTGGCCACTCGAACTGATCGCGTAAATATAAGATCCCAACATGCAAGTCCAGCTGAGGCGAAAGAAGGATTTTAGCCGCAAGCGCCTTGATATGAAACGGAAAGAAACCCTCAGTACCTTGATGACAATTCGGATCTCGCCGTAGCTGCTCTCGTCTGTGACATCGTCCTTCATTCGAGGCGCCCCGTCCGCTGCGGGATCTTCTTCCACAGCTGCACCATAGTTCTGCACCTGCCGACGGATTTCGTCCGCAACAAGTGGAATGAATTGCGGGGCGTATGGAGAATCAAAGTCGTCCGCAAGCAGTTGAGCGAACTGTTCGGGAGTCATCAACGTTTCTATGAAAGCGTTGTGTGAAAAACTGGATCTATAGGCACGAGATGCCATTTTGCCCGGTACCGTTGAGGTTCCAAGTAAACTGATCGCGCAACTTGACGCCTTCCACGTCGAGGTCCAGCCTCACCGGAACAAGTTGTACAGTTCGTTCTGCAAGATCAGATAGCTGCTGCCGGTTGCTATATAACAATACGAGTGTTAATCGGGATGGTATCTGAAGCTGGCGATTTGCTCTTTCAGAGAGCAGTTAGCCCGTCCCGGCTAGTCATCTTGGACCGGCCATCATGGCTCGCAGGGGGCCCTTGCTTTGTTGTCTGTGCGGAAGCAGTCCCAGGGCCACTGCCACGGGCTGCCCGTTCCCTAGCGAGGTCAAGAGACCACTCGTCAACGCCATACTCACTGGTAGGTGTGCCGTGCCCCTTTTGATCGGGCGATTTTGTCGGATCTATACTTGAAGTCGCCGAGGTCTCTCCGTGGACGTGGAGCAGGTGGAGGTCCCGTGAAATCATCGTCATCTTCGATCAAGTCCGAATTGACTTTTGCAGGGAAGAAAAGCGCGGATCAGCCTCGGATTCACAGGATTAAGGGTTCAGCATAGTGTCCGTACCGTATGCCGCTTGTGAGTAAATGTTGGTAGTCATAGTGCTTGTTCCCGACAAGTCCTGGAAGCGTCGACGGGTTATGTGTGGCTCAAGTGGCACAAGGATGTATCGAGCGGCGGATCCGTCGCGGGGACGATGAGGAAAACCGCGCGGACTTGGAGACTTTGCGACCTGGTACTGCTTGCTGCTTTACGAATGACCTTGAGCCTGGGAATGGGAGTTCGACCCCCCCGCAAGTACACCGACGCAACGAGGAGGGGAAAGGTCTTAACTTGTCCGAAATAGAACAAGAAGGGGCTTGCTTGCGCGTTTTCCCATCTGTGTTTTTTTCGTCCGAAACCCATCGTCGTCGTCGATCTTCCCAAGACGAAGCTGCTTTGGAGATCGGTCACTCGTGCACATCTGCTATAGCGAGGCCTGATTTTGTTTCACACGCTGAGATGTCAACACCAGGGCGAGGACGTGGAAGGGGCCGGGGAAGAGGGGCTTCCGCAGCTGCCTTATCAAGAACGTCGAGCTCAATGAACGCTGCTGCTGCTACTGGTGTTGCTGCAGCCACTCCGACTCCCACGGCCCCAGGGACTACTACAACTGCCACTGGATCTCCTGCCTCCTGGGGCGTGACGCCTACCGCTGCCCAACCTTCATCACAGAACAACAGCCCGCAGCCGCAAAGTCCACGGCCGCAAAGTCCGAGGCCTCCCTTGTCTCGCGCCCAGTCGGGCTCCTCATCACCCCTCGTGACCGGTGCCGCGCCGGTCGCGGGTCATGTACCACCGGGTCAACCTCAACAACCGCCTTTCCCCGGTGCGGGCGCCGCGGCTGCTCTCAACATGCAAAACCTGACGAGCATGCAGACACCGGGTCATCCACAGTATCAGCAGTACCTCCAGGCCCTCCACTATTACCAGAACCTGATGGCTAGACCCGGACAACCCGGACAACCGCCGCCAACCGCCAGCCAGAGCTCATCCGCCACTGCTACGCCCAACGCAACGCCCCCGGGAACACCACAACCCTCCAAAGCAGTTCCTCCCATGTCCCAACCTCAGTCTGCAGCTCCTCGGCCGATGTCTTACGCGTCACGGCCAACACCCCGACCAGGTAGGCAGCAACGATGCAATGGGAGGTGGCATAGCGTACTCACTCTTCATCATAGCAGGACAACCCAGACCTCCACCTCCAGGGGTCCGACAGCACTTCCCACAGCAGCTGAACACGCAGTTCAATCCTTCGGCCCGCAACTTGCCTTCTAATTACACCGCATCTCCGACATCCATACATCCCGGAACGAATCCAGCAGCGTTTGCTCAAGGCGCCAACCTTCGACCACCCATTCCACGTTACGATCCTCGCGATCCCCGCGATCCAGCCACCATGCCTGTCCTCACCAAGGAACGTTTGCGCAATCTCGTCTCGCAAATCGACTCCAGTCAACGGCTGGAGGCCGACGTCGAGGAGGTGAGAGCTTCAGGACACATCTCGCTTGTCCTGCTCGGGATCTCAACTTACATATTTCGTTCCGATAGATGCTTCTGGAGGTGGCAGACGAGTTTCTCAACTCGATCACTGAAAAAGCATGCAAGCTTTCCCGGCACCGCGATTCCCTACGGGTCGGAGTCAGCGATGCCAGAATTCCATTAGGTACACCGGTGCATTCCTCGATTGCAAACCACAGTGCCGACGCTAACTCGTCTTCGGTCCGAGTAGAGCAGGACTGGGGAATTCGAATACCGGGTTTTGGAGGAGGCGAGGAACGCTCAGCTGCTGCGGGTAATGGGGACGACGCGACGGCCGAAGTTAAAGACGAGGACATGACGGACACGGAGAAGACGCGCGCGCACCTCGAACGCAGTCAAAGGGTCCGGGAAGCGATACGGGACGCCGGAAGGCACAAGTATGGGACCGCGAGTGCTCCCGGTAATCCCGTGGGAGGGGTCCGAAAACATACGGCAAAGACCAGGGGGGCCGGAAAGCGGCGAGGAGGATGACGGCCGATCCCCTTGGTTTCTCTTTTTCGCCATCTCACTTGTATGTACATAGCACGTTCACACACGCAATACAAAGAAAGACGAGAAACAAGCTTTAGACACGGCATCGCCCGTTTTCGAGGGAGCCATGCGACAGCAGCAAGGTATATTGGTGAAGATGACTGATGACCTCAGAACTCTTCCAGAGCGATCAACATCTCCGCGATCCGGCACTCACTGATGAGAAGACGAGTGACCGTTTTCTCGAGCTGTGCCTTGTTGTGAAGCTCGCTCTCGGTCAGATGCTCATCCGTGATGTCGGAACGAGCGAGCTTCTCGAGGAGTTTCGGAAGTCTCGCCATCTCGGCGAACCGACGCTGCTTGAGGTTGGCCGAAGCCTTGTAGCCGTTCTGAGTAAAGTGGGTTGTGCTCTTTGGGATCGATACGTACCAGAGAAAGAAGGTACGTGCTGCCGAGTGGTCCATGGTCTTTGGCACGTCCTAGTAATTCGACGGCAATGGTAGTGAGCGTTTGCTAGGTTGCTGAAACACCTCGCTGAGAGTTGCACCTGAATGAACGCGAGCCCAGAGTTCATGAGAATGTAGAGACAGTGCCGAGCCACCTTCAGTGGTACCAAAGCAAACTTGGCGATCTTTGGAAAGAAGAACGAGGCGAACATGGTGAGGCAATGTTCCTTGAGGAATGGCAAAACGCAAAGGTTTCCGGGTTGTTCCCTTACCTGGGTTTCGTTGAGCTTTGTCATTAGATGCATGATCCGCCATATCCTTCTTGCGGTATCCCCAAACTTTTCCTGTACGATCGACTCCATCAACCTGGCTTTTATTTCGAGCCCAGCGGTCTCCAGCGCCACGGCGTATTGACCGCCACCAGCCTCTGACTCTTTCGTGACGAGCTTCATTTCGTCTTCGGTGAGCGTCTCCAGGTACTCGATAAGCGATCCGCTGTTCCCTCTGCCATCGACCGGCATGCGAACTTTTGAATCGATGAGGGACGAGAGCATAAGCTGACTGACGGCCTCCGATCTGATCTCCCCCTTGCACTGCCGCATTTTCGGCTCAGCGGTGACAAGGAGCTTCCTGACGATCTCTCCCGCCGCGCTGTTGACCCTCTGTTCCGCCAAGTTGGCAATGGCCGCGTTCCGGATGAGAACGTGGAGCTTTGCGTAGTTGGGTCGATAGTACTTGTCGGGCGACATCGAGTCAGGCTCTCCGGTAGCCTGCCTCTTGTTGGCCTCCTCCAGTTCGTCCACATCGTTGACCACCTTTCGCTTCGATCCGACCTGGACCTCCTCCTCGTACATCTCCCTCTTGAGCGCCAGCGTTCGTCGAAGCTTTGTCATCTCTGTCGCGGTCAACGGAAGACCTCCGCGTCGCGCCATTTCGGCCGCCTCCTCGCTCATCATTCGATCCTCGACCGACACGCTGTCGTCGACCGCGCAGAGGGTGAGGATGTGAGCGTCGAGGAGGTTCTGGAAGCTTTCGGCCACCTCCTCGGGCATCACCCCTGGTTCCCGCTTCTGATCGGCGATGAACTTGTAGTTTACGCGACCATGCTGCAGGACGCGTGACATCAATCGTTCCTCCTAATTTGCAAAAGAAAAGGAGCGGTTGAGCAGGCGCCTCTCCATCCGCGTTGATCGTCGACCTTCAAACCGCACCTGCGGTCCGCATCGTTCCCGCACCGCCTTCAGGTACAGTGGAAACCGATCACGAAGGAGGATGGCCGTAGGGTCTGCCTGGTAGTACACCACCATGCGAGGTCCTTCGGCGGTCTCCGCGTGCGTGACGATGCTATGCTGGAGGAGAACGAAGAGCGATTCGCGGACCTGCCTCGCTGGAAGGTCTCCGCGGCGGACCAGCATGCTGAGACTTTGACGACCACGCTCCAGCAGGGCCATCCCGACTTTCTGAGAAGTGAAACACCACCTCGGGGGTCAGCACGCGCCGTGCGGCAGTGGCAGGCGAGGAAGGACTTGATGCAAACCTGTACGATGGGACCAAAATGCTCGGTCAGAATGGCTTTGCAAAGACGATTCTTGACGTGGGGCATGGCTACTGTGTCAAGGGCAAAGCTGGTCAAGTCAACCCTCAGGACGTGTCGGAGGGAAGAAAATCCAGCGACCTATGGGTAACCTATGGGTTCTCTGTCCGGAACCGTCGGACAGACCGCACCTGGAGTGTGGAGGTGCGGGCAAAGGTGGTGGTGGCTGTGCACTTTCGTAACGGGTGTTTCTGACCCGTTGCCGCAGAACATTCCTCTCGTTCCCAGCACTGACATTCTCGCAACATGGGCTACGCTGTCTTTTGCGCTGGATTCGGGCCTGAGTTTGACGAAGAGGACGAGAAGCTCAAGGAACGCCACGAGGAAGCCGCCTCCCATACCCGCGAGCAGTGCATGTTTACCATCGATGGGACATTCACAGAGCCTTCTCAAATCGGCGACCCTGGCTGAGGCTCCGACATCGATCACGTCCTGCCCGTCTTTCAGCCGGACACACCCAAAAACAGGCTGGAATATCCAGAGGACAAGGGCTGGAAACCAGTGGTTGTCAACGAGGTCTCGATCGACATCGACGATCCATTGTGCCCACTGTGGACCGTCCCGACCGTCCCGACCATCAGCATTCAGCGAGAGCTTTCTCCCAATATCATCGAGGTTCTGGTGACAGGCACTCCCGGCCCTCCGAAAAACGTCTTGGCAAAGAACTACGCGATGACGAACGATCAGGTTGAAGGTTGGGTGTGGGGATGGTCTTCTCCTGCACTGGCGATGCGGCAAGGTCTTGGCAAACCTCATGGCGTTTTCTTCAAACTTTCAACTCGGAAGTGACGAGGCAAAGGAATTATACCTCTGGCTTGCGGGCCAATGTGATGAATTCAACCAAGAAACACCGTACCACGAGTCGGTCGGAGGAATGCAAGGCCAGGAGTTTGAAGTGCCCGTCGGCTCCGAATGGGTCACCACCAACATCTCGGTGTTTCCACTCTTTCAGCCCGCTGTCAGACCCACGCCCGCCGTTCACAGCCTCCCCTTTCTGTTCCCGCTTCCCGTCGAGATCCAACGGACGGTCTTGACGATGCTACACCTGGATGATCTGGCGACTCTCACCGGTGTCGACAAAGCGTCTCGATCATTCCTCTCGGCCGAGCACGCAGCGATATTCTGGAACGAGGCTTGCTACTCCGAGTTCCTGTGGCCGTCTGGGACTCTCAGCGAAGACATGCCGTCCATGGACGAGAAGAACGAAGCGGTGGGGGCTGCAGGCGGGCTCTGCTGCTGTCCAACATGTGGAGACTCGAACAAGATAGACTGGATGCATTATGTGGCCGAATGTCGTACTTCTCCCAACATCCGGAATAGGCGGCGGATCGTAAAGATTGCGGATCAGATCATGAACGGCTTCAAGGGGCGCAACGACGAGGACGATGGCGCGTCTGACGAGGGGGATGGCGAAGGCATAGACAAGGATCTTGTATAAAAGTTTTGGAGGAAACTGACTTGAGTCGATAGATAGTTTGCACACGGGTCCTGGAGCATCTTGGGTGTGAGTGTCCCCCTTGACGCGGAAACGAACCCAGTCCCAGATAAGAGAGGCTTCTGGGGGTGTTCTGAATGCGTTGGAAAAAGCGAGCAATGGCATGGTCCGTGGCGTACTTTGTTCTGACGTCCACGCGGTGGGAGAAGATGTTGTCCGTGTCTCCGGGAGGCTCCCATAGTAGCTCACCGAACCCAACGGCGCGAATCACGCACAGCTTTGAATGATTGTAATTACAAGTAGGATATACGGCAAATGAGAGTAGTAGTGCAGTCAAAATCGACGACCAACACGACCGGGAAAGCTGCACAGAGGGCGAATCGCATCTTCCATCGGTCTGACCCACGATCGGGAGAGGTCGCCAAGGCAGCGAAGCGGTGGTCGATGCACCTCAGACGAAGCCGAAACCTGCAGTGACAAAACATATGAGTTGTGCACATCTAAATAGAACCTGGCAACAGCAAGGCGGCGTAATCTTACCTGTAGCGCCTTCGGAAATGGCAATCAGAAGCCGCTCTCGCAGCTGCTCGTATGATTCATAAAGCGGGAGATCCAACTGGTTGAAGCTGAAGGACAAACAAGTAATAGGACCAATAAGTCGTTACTCCCCCAAAGTGATTGGCTTGTTAGGCGCGAACTTACCAGGTGTGGGCGCTGGGAAGACGCTCCGGATTAGAAAAGTCCTTGTGGATCTGGAACTTCTGGACCCCGTTGCTGCCTTGAAGTTGCGCGAAGCCTTCCAAAGGTACCTTGCTGGTCCCCGTGGCGAACTGAACTAGCTTGGCTCGCTCCTCTTGGGAGAAGCTGCGGACGGCTCGCCAGAACCATTGCACCTGTGGGGAAGCCTGCGTGTAATTCTGGTACTCAGTGTTGTTCTTCCAGTCATCGATGTCGATGTCGGGCATGCCGGAGATTAGGAGCTCAAGTTCCTGCTCGTTGAAGATCTTTACAAGATCCTGAGGGATCACATCGTGGAAGCCACCGAGGAACGCTTGGATCTGTGCGCGGATGGCCGTGAGGAGACGTTGCTCGACGATCAGACGGACGTAGTCATTCTTGTTCGCTTCCGTAACGGCCATGTTGCGACCGTCTGGAAGAAGATCGATGGTCTGCTTCTTGCCGAATTCGTCGATTTCGGTCGAGAAGGTCAAGTCGAACACGTCTGTGATGTCGTTCTGCAACATCCATTCGAGCGACTTGTGGAACTCTGGGTCCACGGCCTCCATGTCCTTGTAGTCAACCGGAGCGTCGATCATGGCTTTGTAGAACGATCGAGTAAAGTAAGCATCAAGGAGTCGTCCATCGTAGATGGCTTTCCCGATCACGCGTCCCACGAATTTAAAGTACAGCAGGTGATCTGGGTTAATGCCGGACAAGCGGTTAGGCTGGTAGGTAACCTTGTCGACAGCCGAAGGTCGGAACAATGCATAGTCGGGGTTGAACATCTGCCGTGCGAGTACCGAGAACCACTCCCGGGTGACACCGCCGGCATCGACTCCTTCTTCCTCGTAAAATCGGACGTTGAGCTTGCTCAGTTTGATTTCGTCCCCGGATCGTCCTTGAAGCTGGTGGTACGAATCCTCGAAGACGTACTGTCGGCGAACGTTTATCTGAAGCGGGCCGTAGTGGTCACGGGAGGTACGCTTGTGCAATTGCTGGTTGAAGTACGTTCGCTTGTTGTCAAACTCGAGGACCTTTGGGTTATGTACAAGGAGCGAGAAGGAACCCGACATCAGGGAGGGACTGTTGCGGACCATAGTGTTGAGAATCTTGCGATGCTCTTCGGTGAAAGCGACGAAGAGTTCTTCGTTGCTGAGCTCGGCAATTTGGGATGTCGAAACGCGGGATAGAGGAGGTGCCTGAATCGCGGAGGTCGCAATGGCTGTAGCAGGACGCTTCTTGAGCACGTATGGTTTCGACACCACCATAAAGGACTCGATGGCCGGAAGAAGAACAGTGGCTACGTGGATTAGGATGTCCTTGTCGTTAATGAGGGTCAGACACGAACCAAGACGCTGCCAGAGCTTGGGCAGTTGGAGGGTATCGTAAATTGCGAGAAGGCGCTTCTCGCTTTCTTCCCGAAGGGTCTCCTTAGCCTTCGCAAGGACATCGTCCGACGATGGAACCGTCGAGCCTTCTGCCCCAGCCATCTCACCAGCAGGGGTGGCTGTTCCAGGGGTCACAGCGGCTGACGCGGACGCCGAGGCGGCTGTAACGACAGCATGTATATCGGCAGCCTTGCCCTTCGAATGCGTAAAGTCGATTGTCTTGAGAACTCGGAGCAGTTTTGCTTGCATTGCACTAGCCTGCGTGAATTTGCCCAATGTCGCATTTTGCACCTCTACAGCGCTGTTGGCTGCCTTGAGGACAGCGATGAGCTCGTCTAGATCGGGAACCATAGCGTCGCCGAGGCGCTGCGCGGCTTCCGCAAGCTCTCGTGTGATGGTTTCCCGGTTGTGTGATAAACTGAAGAGATGCTGCACCACCGAAAGGGTGTACTGGAAGCTCTTACCGGAACAGACACCGGCGGTGAGCACGTTGACTACTGCCGAGACGTACTGATCTGGGATCACGGGACTCTTGAATTCTGTGACTGTTGGTACTGCGGTAGTGGGACTAGCAGATGTTGCAGCGGGCTTCTTTGGTGTGGCAGTAGCGAGAGTACTGGTAGCCGACTCGTCCGTGGAGGCAGTAGCCGCAGATGCTTCGCCGGGGAGTGTAGGGCCAGATTCGCTTAACAACGCAGTAGCCGCTGCTTGAGCAGCAGCCAATTCGGCTTCTTGCTTGACGACAAGTTCTTTCGCACGGTTGAGGTTCATCATGGAAAGGAGTCGCAAGATCATGGACAAAATGTGCATAAGGCGCTCCATCAGCACGGTGCTGTTCAGGAAGGCAGGTCGCTGCAGCAAGCTCAGTAGGACATTGACCGGATACTTATAATCCGCTGCCTTCTCCTTGTCCTTTCCTTTGCCTTTCTTAGGTGTGCGGGTGAAGGTGGTGCTGAAAAGATCCGTCTCCATCAGGAACAATCGCGCGACCGCCTCGTTAAAGACAATCATCTGCGAGAGGGCCTCGAGGCAGCGTTGAGCGACAAGGTTGGGAACGTTTTCCGAGCCAGCAGAGACCATAGCGACAGTAGTGCCATGTTGGGAAGGGGTTCCAGCGGGGGTGTTGGTTCCTGCCTTCCGTGGGGTGGAAGCAGCGTATTTGCCTTTACCCTTAAGAGAAAGCTGAGAAAAGCTCTTGTCTACAGCGGCGAGGTCGGAGCTTCCATCGGCAAGGATCGAGAGTAGTAAGGAGACTAGCTCAGTTCGTGTCTTGGAATTCTCGCAGAGATTGACGAGTGTGCGATGCAGAAGCACGAGCCCGACGGGTTCTGGTAAGAAGAGCATGCGGACTAAAGTGATAAGGGCGGCCTTGTCGAGAAGGTGCACCGCCTCGCGACGGACGGCATTTTTGGGTATATTCTCGAGGTTGGCGAGGATCGCGGCGGCACCTCCAGGTCCGGCACCGCTGCCTGTGGCACGGCCGCCCTGGAACGCCATCAGTCGGCTGCGATTCCGAACTCCTCGGAAAGCATTAGCTTCTGCCGCTAAAGCTGGCGGCAACGAAGCCAGGAACCCGTCATCTTGTTCAGAAAGTACGGACTGTCTCAGGGCCGGATCCAAAGTCGCGAGGAAACTTGCGGGATCTAGTTCCGGCTCGCGGCGAGCGGCGGACGATGCTGGCGTTTCTGCAGCAGCTCTTGCACGGGCTTGCCGTTCCACTTCACGTCGTTGCTGGGCAAGTACTTCGTCTCGGAGGTCATCGGGCAGGGCGTCCAGAAATTCGGCGCTGATGTCTGGTGGAACTTCCGCTGTTCGGCGACTCCTGCGTTGATTCCGAAGGTGCTCGTCGATCACATCCTGCTGGAGATCTGCAGGCAAGGCTTCAAGGAAGGTGACATCGATCCCTGAACCTATGGAAAATGAGAATCAGGATTAATCAACTAAGCTGTGAAGTGCAGATCCCGTCACGAAACGTACCTGTAATGTCGTATTCCGTGCCGTTGACGGTGATGACAACTCGTGGTTCTTCTGCCGGTGTCTCGGAGACAGCCGGAGCTTCGACGTCCATTTGGTCTTCTGGAGCCGCTTCGGCAGCAATCTCCTCCGTCGCACCTCCTGCAGCGATTCGAGCTGCTTCCGCCTCTGCCGCAGCAGCCGCAGCAGCTTCGGCGGCGACGCGTGCCTCCTCCTCGGCCTTCTTTCGCAGCTCCTCCTCTTCCGCCTTCTTCCTCTTTTCCTCTTCCTCGCGAGCCTCCCTCTGCTTGGCTTCCGCCTCGCGCATCAAAGCGTTAAAGCGTTCCTCATCCGCCTTCCGCTTCTTCGCGGCTTCCTCTGCGGCCGGAAGGAGAGCGTTCGCCACGGCGTTTGCAACTCGGGCGCCCTTCTCTGACACGGAGCTGCCATACATTAAGCGCGCCTCCTGCCACCATCGCTCGGCGGTACCCATGGGCGCAAAAGCATGAATTACAGCGACTTGCTCGTCAATGAGAGGGCGTTCGGTGGATCCAGTTGGGCGCGGGCCCCCGACTCCGACCATCGCGGCTCCTTCAGTGCTGACCGAGATCGGTGCGCGTTGTCCAGGCATGGGCAGTCCGCCAACGAGACTACCAGGCGCAGCAAGTCCGCCAGGGTAGTCTGACATGCCGACGTCAACGCGGTTGAATTGGTTCGCACCGCCGACACCGCCGGCAGCTCCCGCTCTTGGTCGGTAGAAGAGAGACTCGAGAATCTGCAGTGCGTTTCCACCGATGAGCTCGTCGAATGCGTTCCAATCCATGACATCTCCGGCTCGGACCCCCGCCGTGCCGCGGGCCGCCCGTCCACCAAAGGCTGTAGGATCGGTGCGCGGGTCCCGCCCGTTTCCTTGGTTGACGAGCAAAGGGTGCGCCATGGTATCGTCGGCCGCAACTTGCGGGCGAGGAGGACCGCCGCCAAGAGGTCGACCAAGAACCTGGAACTCGGAAGCCTCTGTATTGTAGGTTACCCCTTCGTCGGGAACCCACTGGAAGTCCAAACCGCCTCCCGGTGCCATATCGACCTCCATGACGGGACGCCTGGCAGTTCGACGAGTTCGTCCACCCCTCGTATGACCACCGAAGAGCCCACCAAGGCGGGGAAGCATTCTAAACCCGTTTCCACCCTGTCCCCCTATGGGCATGAATTCGTTCTCCTCGTCGACCTCACCAGTGTACTCATCCTCGCCGTCGTAGATATCGAGCTCGTTGGCGATGCTATCTTCATCGGACTCATCCTCGTCAGGGTCAAGGGCATCAACAGCTTCACCTTCCGAATCGCCCTGGTCGTCGTCCTCATCATGTTCGTCCTCATCATCGAGATCACCGGATCCCGTTGCCATGTTCAGATTGCCCTCGTTCGCCTGCGCATGTCCGCCGGTGAGATCGTGGTAGTCCATCATATGGTTGTCGTCCCACTCTCCGCCGGAATCGGACTCATCCGGATGGAGGTGATGAGGCACCGCATCCCGGTCGTCGTCATTGAGACCATCTTCGATGATATCTGCATCATCATCGTCGTCATCGTCGTTCTCATCATCATCTTCGTCCTCGCTGGAAGGTTCGGGATTTCCTTGGTACGGTTGTGGGACGACGATCTCCATATCGTCATCGACGTCGGAGCCCTGAATGAAAGTTGTACGAATTAGCCCGCGAATTTATTTGTCCAGAAATCTAGAAACCAATCTAATACCTCATCCTCATCATCCATGTCGTCGCCTTCACTCATGTCCTCGCCAGTAAAATCATCGTAACCCTCATCGTCAGAGTCCTCGGATGAAGCCTGATCCATCTCTTCGTCACTGGTCGGTGCGTGATACATGCCGAGAGCAGAGTTCCGATAGATGTCAGAGACTTCGGCTTCTTCCATGGGAACGATACCATTGCTCAACATTGCATCCTCCATGGGAGCATCAACGGCGCCTTGGTCGCCATCAGGGGCGGCAGAAGGTTTGGACGAATCGCTTTTGCTCCCAGGGCGTGGCTCCGGGGTTTTGCCGAGCTTGATGGCAAGTTTAGTCAGAAACTCGGTAGGCTTGAGTAAGGCGTCGATGAGTTTGCTGCTTTGCGGGTGATGGATGTCGACCTCTGCCAGCGCCTGTGTAAAGAGATTCACGAAGCCCTTTTCGAGCATCATCCTCGCAACGTGAGTGGGGATATCGTCGTGTCCGGGAGGAACCGCACCGAGGCTGCCGGTTCCGCTGGCTGGACCACGGGCTGTGAGTACTTTGTAAGACAGATCGCTGATGGCAGCGAAGCGCGCATAGCGCACGCTAGTGGTCAATTCTGCGTGATTAATCGTGTCTCGCAGACACCTGGCGACAACGTCAAGGACACAGCGCCGTACGTTGGCAAGGTCGGGGAAGAGCTTGCGTTCATCACTGAGATCCGCTGTAACGCCCACGCAAAGACCTGATATGAGGCTAGTGGTCCACCCACTCTCGACAATTCCACGTTGGGTGTCGGCAACGACGGGATCTGTGGGGGCTGTGAACTGATGCGGGAGCAAGTCTTGGACAAGATAGCTTAGGAAGGGGTTTCGGCTCGAAGAATGCTTGTGGGGCGTGCCATTCTTTCCAGTCTTTCTCTGTGAAGCATTGATCAAGTCGACCTTGCAAGTTGGGTAAGCAACCACTAGCTCAGAAAGACACTGCAACAGGAAGCAGCGTTGGATGTGAGCCTCCTTTTCCGGACTGGCAACAGCCACAGGAGTTTTCTCAGCATCCGCAGTCTTGTCCGACGATCCGCTGCCCGCAACGATGGAAAGTGGTGGAGCAAGGTCAGACGGGGAGCCTGCGCCCGACGACGTTTTCAGCGAGAGCAGCGCGGATACGAGGAACTGCACAACAGTTTCGGACACATCGGACGCGTACACGCTCTTGACAATATCCGTAGCGGCGGCGGCTGCCAAAGTCTGTGCGTTGTCCTTGTTCACGCCATCAATGTCCATGGCTTGATCATCAATGGGCTTGACCGTTGCAGATTCTCCAGAAAGTTCGTCCTTGGGCGAATCTTTTTCAGGCTCCTCGTTCGGCTGCAGACAGATCTGCGAAGGCTTGCCGGCGGAATCAAGGCGAGGAAGCATGCACACCTCTGTGACAGCCTTGACGAACGCTTCGGGGTCGCGGCTGATCAAGTGGCTGTTATTTCGGATGAACGTTGCGATTTCAGCAACGCGGGCGCGAGGATGACTGAACCAATGAACCAGCTCGCGCTCCAGGGTTGACTTCAAGATCTCTGCGTCATCGATGATATGTCGTAGGATCATCACAGTCATAGCAGGCTGAGCGGCGAACAAACCAATGCGCTTTGGATTGAACAGCAGAGGAATGCCGCCCTGCTGTGCGAACTCGATAGCAATGCCGTGCTGCCGCGTGAGACGAACGGCAAGTCGAAGAACTGCATGCAGCATTTCTTTATCAAGAGAGTCAAGAGCGAGGAGAGAGAGAAGGGTACGCAACAGCGAAGATCGCTCTTCCGCGCTAAGAGGTTTGATAATCTCGCTGGTATTCTCTAAGGCCTTCGTTTCTCCGTTAATCTTGAGTGGGACCGCCTTGGGCTCGTCGGATAAGGAGAGGTAAGACTCTAGCACAAGCAAGACCGAAGACAACCAGGGGGACTTGAGACCATCTGAACCCGTCATCTCGAGTAAACCGCCGATGAGTATTTGCGATGACTCGATAGCCGCTTTCTGCCATATAGTGTCGCTGACAATGAGGGCAAAGAGACGCAGCCGAATAGCAAGCTGCTTTGCACCATCCTTCGCGTCTGTGCCCAGAAGCCCGCGAATGCGTTCAATCTCCGTAACAAGGAACCCTACGGCTCCCGGGATGTCGTCCTTTCCGACGAGGCAAAACAGCTCTTTAACACTGAAGATGACTTCCTCGACGTGATCGAGAAGTGTAAGAGAGCTCTGAGGAATCTCTGCGCGGAGCTCTTTTCGAATGCTGTCCAGTTGCTCGGTATCGACTTCCTTGGCCTTTCCTTTATCCTTCGAGGTGGCTTCGGTTTCGGGCGCAGGGTCAACGTCCATGGGAGTGGCACTTGAGGTGGCATCCGCAGCGGGTGTGTCCGGCGAATCACCAGTGTCCATAGACATCGCCAAAGCCGCAGCAAGTTCTTCTGCATCCTCAGTCACATCCATCGCATCAGGGCTAGGAGTTTCCGTGGATGTCGATGGTTCTCCGGTCCCGGTGGCATCCGTCGACTCGCTGGATGAGGTCGGGACGGGCGCTGGGGCGCTCGCCGAGTCAGTTGCCGTCGGAGTGGCTGCAGTCGCCGAGGTTGGTGTTGAGGCACTGCCCGTTCCATACGACGCAGTAGCGACAATGTTAGGGTGAGTGAGCAAATACTCAGCGGCGCGACCGACGTGGTTTCCGCAGCGGATCAGAGCATGCTCAGCGGCGGCTCGAGGGAAACCCATGTCAATTAGCTGCTGGAGCTTCTCTTCATCCGCCACCAGGGGTTGGGAGCGGTTGAAAAGAGAAGCGGCAAGTCCAGGTAGAACTCCGCTCAGAGAAGGAATATTTGGAGCAGGCGCTTCAGTGCGGGAGGAGATCTCGCCTTCCGCCTTCATCAAGTGTGTAACGATCGCCAGAAAAACTTTGACGATACTTGCTGGTGCGCGCTGCAAGAAGCTGCTGTGCCAGATGCGCTGGACAAGAGGCGCGATGCGACTACGGATCTCGGTGACATAATCGTATGGGTCAAAGTAGTCAGGCGACATCTTGTCTTTTTCACGACTCATCATGTTCCCAGTAAGTGGTGAATCATGCACCATCTTGCCATTGCAAAGGGTTTGCAAGATGTTCAGGGCAAGTTCAAGCGCTACGTAGGTCCGCGATAGCATCTCCTTGAGCTTCGGATCAGTGTCCACTTCGGGTCGCTGACTGAGCTGATCAATATCGTTCCAAAGTTTCTCGGTAACATCGAAGATTCGTTGCGTGCCCTCGATCTTATAAAAGGCAACCACGAGGTTGGTGTGCAAAGAGAGCCCGTTCCGGTCTTCCAGGAACATCACTGAAGCGAATCCAAGAACGACAGCAAGGTAACTGTACTTGTTGATCGAAGAGTCCCGCTCTGGCCGTTCCCAGGTAAGATGATTGCGAAGAAGAAGGGCGATATCATCCACGATGACCTGTCCCGCTTGCCGGTTTGTTGGGTCGGCAATCCTGCGTGACGTTAGGACCTTCAAGACACCCTGCAGAGTTGGAGTGAGCACAGTCGGGATCTGTGTCAGAAGATGCTTAAAGTAGCGCGTGTTCTTGACTCGAGGATCCTGCTCTTCATTCTCCTCAGTTCCTGCGGTAGCGCCGGCGGCGGCCGCGCTCGATGCAGGCGCGTCCAACACAGCATCGAGAACGTCTCCGTCAAGCAGGGACGCCGCAAGTGAGCCACGTGTAATGCCCATCTTGTCTTGATTCTTAGAAGCTTGGTACCAAGTCTTCGGTACGCTGTCCTTAAGAAGCAGATTCTCCCAGACACATGTTCTTGAAATTAATTGTTTTAGATGCAATGGCTTAAGGCGTTCATGAAGCAAAAGTAAACTCACCGATAGATGGAACCAAGAACGTCGATAAGCTTTCCGCCGAAGTCCCCGGAGAAGGTCTGTATCAGTGCCGCGACGCTCTTGTTGTGGGACAAAACATGGGTGCAGTAAATATCAGACAACAGGCGTATAAAACCTTGTAGCGTAATCAGAGATCGGAAAACGCGTTCGCCTTCCCGTATCCGCTCCGTGTCGGTTTCTACGAAAGCCAACATGAGTGCCTGCGGAAGCCTACCATCGGATAAACATGTGTCTTACCTTTCAATTCAATAAAGCTTGCCACGAGCCCCTTCTCGCCCTGAAACTCCAGAAGTGGCGCCGCAGCTTCAACAGCATTTTGCAGCTCGTTTAGCATGGAACCCACGACTTGCTGAGAGTTGACCTCGATCATCAAGCGGAAGAGGTATGAAAGAGAGTAGGAAGACGGCGACGAAGCAAAGTCATAGGGCAGAGTCGGCAGACTGTAGCACTTGAGCAGAATATTGACACCATTCATTTTAATGAAATCCTTGCAGTGGGCAACGTTCTGGAACAAGCCTTCCAAGAACTAAATAACGGGTAAATTAGCTCAAGAGTTAATATAAATTTCCTGAAAACATAACAAGAGGCATACCCTAGCAACAAGGTCGATGAACTGCGAAACGCGAGGCTCTTTCCTCTCGTCGTCATCATCCTGTTTGATCGGTACGTCCCTCACTGTTTGCAGCGAAGATGTGTCTGGGTCATCAGGTGAGACTTCCTGACCAATGGCCACGACGCGCTCAAGCATCTCAATGATGGCTGCCATGACATAATCTTTCAGAGTAGGATGATGTCTGATGAGCTCGTCCATGGAGTTTCCAACGAGGTGTGGAACATCGTTATCCTGAAGTGTGCGGATATGTTCTTCCGACGTAAGAACCTCAAGGTATTTTCCGATGGGTCGTGCTTCGTTGAACTGGTCGAGACCCTGCTGGTTGAGGCAGATAGCTCCGAACGCGTTGGGCAGCGCCGAAATGACTTCGGCAGATATTGGCACATTCTTCGAAATAGCTTCAAGGAGCGCTTGCGGAAGCTTAGCTTCCTGCAAAATGGACAAGCACGTTGGCTCGTTATGGATGAACGTTGACATCACATTTACGGCTGTAGATAAACGGGGTGAGTATCAACTTCTAAACGGGGTCAGTATCAACAGTAATGTCGCTACACTATACCTAGTCCAAAAACGCTGGCTCCAAACAATTGTGTTTGCTCAAAAATGATCAGGAGCGACGATGGCAGCGTGGTGTCAATGAGGTTTCGCATGCGATCAGCCGTTCCGGATGTTTGCATCATATGCAAAACAAACTTGAGGAGTGAGCGAAGAAGCATGGTTCGGTCATGCGGCAAGTCGTCAGCGGTGGGGCCCGACACCGTATCCATAGTATCAACGCCAGTCGAGGGGATGATCGCGAGGCAGGTATTGACCTCATCCTTAATCCGCCGTACAAGGAACTCCAGCCCATTCGCAGCAGTAAAAGGAGCGAACGAGGTTGTGAAGCCAAAGACCAGGCTGTCGAGTAGGATGATGCACTTTGTAACGGGCTTCATCTGTTCGGGTCTGGCATTCGTCATCAACTGGATCAAGATCGGTAGCACTCCTGCCGAGATAATCATGTTCCCTCCAGACTGTGTTGACGCGATGTAGCCGACAAAACCAAAGAGCGCATCAATGAACTCTTGCGGGTATATTGGATTGTCCGTGTCGAGCGAGGAGATAACTTTGCGCAAGACAAACATGAGAATGCCATGATTGGCCGATGCGCTGACAGCAGTGAGAACTTCGCTCACGCGATTGCGGTGATGTGCCATGCTGTCCAGTGCATACAGGCAAGCAGCCTGAACTTCGAAGGCCTCCGCCTACACAGAATAAAGGGATTAGCTCGAGCAAGATTCGCGATTTCAGCGTCAATGTAATGTGTCATACCTCGGTCCCAGCGTCTTTTTGCAGCAATTCAGCCAATTGCTGAATGAGCTCCGGCTCAAACGTGAAGAGCTTGCTCTGAATGATCTCCTCCGTCCCAAGAATGACTGTGATCCAACTGTTAGAAAATTTTACGGAGGTTAGAGTTATAGTTCGAGCCTACCAAGAACAGCAATAGACATGATTCGGATCGCCAGGAGTTTGCGCCGGACCACAACATCCTTAATGCCTAGTGCGATCCTGATCTTTTGAAGAAGAGGAAACTGATGTTCGACAGGCACGCGGTACTTCTCGACTAGTTCCAGTAACAAGTCCCGATCGGACTTTCCCAATCCAGAAACATCCGGGATCTGGATGACCGTCAGACCGGCCGCTTGCTTGTCCGTAGATTCAGCAGATTTCCCGGCAGCCTTCGCAGACTTTGCAGGTGTGCTTGCCGTGGGGCGATCCTCTTGGGCAGCATCTTCCAGAAGGCCCTTCTTTTCGCTTCGGTAGAACTGGAAGTGCAGAGCCGAGCATTCCGCGGGAATCACGGTATCGTCATCCATCAATTGGTCAAGATTCAAACCGTACTGCTTCGTCCTCCAATGTTGAGCGAGGATGGTGATGCGCTCCTGCGCTACTCCTAGCGTATTTCGGATGGAGCGCTGGCTGCCCAGTCGCTGAGCCGGTCGCAGGATGAGGCGTATCGTAGCGGCCAGAACGTCGAGATCTCGCGAATACACAAGTTCGTTCAAATGCTAGACATGAATGGAGTTAGAGGACGCTTTGAGCAGTGCAAACCATCTTGTCTCAAACCTCGTAGGAACTGTACAGGCTGCGATTAGTGCAGTTCTTCCAAAGGTGGTTGGTAAGATTTAGCATTGCCAGAAGCAAAGATTTGTGAGAAGGAGTGAAGTCCTTGGTCTGCATGGTCTTCAAACCATACTCCTGTATCAAGGACTCGAGTCTGGAGTCGAAACGGTTGAGCACATCTATCCAGTGAAAGAAGTCTGTTTTCGGGAACGGCCAGCTATCCACGGTGCCAACAAGACGGGGCAGATCGTCTTCAGGACAGGTTGCGGCACTAGTTGCAAACGCCTGAACATCTGCAGGCTATAGGAAGGGCACAAAAGGAGGTTGAACCGTCAGATCTACGAAACGGTAGACGATCTCATTTCGGTTTCCTACCAGCGAAGACAAGCGCTTTGGCGGCGTGCGCTTTATGCGAGCCATTGCGCCTGGCGGGAGGACTGCGGCAAGGGACACTTCTGATATCCGACCGGCCTAAGGTCAAGCAGGCGCTGAAGAAGGCTCACTGGCGAGGTTTGCTGAGTTGAAAAGAGTGGTAATGCCGGAGCCGGAGGGTAGAAAGGATGCAGATCGCTTCTGATGGCGTTCCGATATAAACGAATGCAGGCCGCGGCTGATTCAAATGTTGGCAGGTAGGTCCTGGGACTGCAAGGGCAAGATATGAGACCAAGGGATGGGGAAAGAGATCACCGGCGAAATGTTGACGTCGACGCCAGAATGACCCTCGGACGGATTGCTTCTTGCGAGCCCACTACTACAGTACACACCTGGGATCGACACGGATGCGGGATGCGGTCGCAGAGGAATAACAGGAAGGTGCAGTCGCCGTGAAGTGGGGCTCGAAGTACCTTGTGAAGGGGGTAAACGAGAGAGGGCCTCCTTCTCCCTCTTTGACTTTTCGCTATCGTCAACAAACCCAATCGGCAACACGACTCACGAAGCATCACGAAATCCCAAAGGGACTCTGAACCTCCTGCTCTGCCCGTACCTTTAATCCATTCTTGCCTCAGGAAGCCATGCAAGTCCTCGACCAGTTCTCCGTCCGAATCCTCACGGAAAAGATCTGATCTCATGACGCCTGCAGGAACGGACATTCCCTGCGCGTGCGTCTCGTCTCCATCAAAAGGCCCATGACTTCACAGCAACTGCAGAAGCCAGCCGCCGTCGAACTCAATGTGGAGCTCTTTTCGTGTCGGGGCCTTGAACGAACGCGCCGCCGAATCGCAGGTCTCTCCTTTTTTGACCTTCGATTCACTGCCACCAACCAAGAACTATGTCTCCACATTCACCAGTGTAATCGAGACATCAGCCCTGCCGGAACGATCAATCCGAACTCTGGTACGCATGTCCTGACGTTAGCATTTCGAACAAGTGGCGAGACTTCTTGCGCATATATGGAGGTGCGGCTTCAGGGAGGGTACCTTCTCAGATCCAAAAGCTGATAGGCGGTTTCCGTGCAGGTCTTTATAAAAAAGAATGCGGGGATCTTTGTGCTTCAGAGAAGGCTAGGGAGCTCGACGACGAAGCCCTGTGGACCCTTTCAAAGTAGCCTTGGCGATATCGATGGCACGAGTAGAACACACTTTCTCACCGGAGCAAACGTGGCTCTCCACGTCGAAGTCCTTCCGTTTGTGGCCTGTGTGACTTTCAAGAAGCCCATGAAGTCAACTCGCACAGTCGATGATGCCGATGCTGCTTCGTCATCCGTTTCATCTGAGGATATGATTCCGCCATCGATGTCTCTTGGACAGCGCCTTGGACAGCGAAAGGTCCCCGACATCCCTCTCCCCGTTTCCCATAATCATGTACTCGTGAATGGGCATGCCGCTGATGCTCGCTCCGCATCATTGAAACGTCGACGAAATGTCGAAGGATACCATAGCGTGACAAACCTACCGATCTCGGAAGGAGATGAAGAGGTTGACTCAGACAACGAAATTGACATGTCGCATGTGGTGCAAGCGATGGAATATGTACGAAGCCTTGGATGCCAGTGCCCTTCGTGGATGTTTCTGAAACCCTTACTTGCAATTTTTAGCGAATGCGAAAAACGAGATCGGCAAGATATGAAGACATTCCTTTCCTTTCCGCGTGGAATGATCACATGATGACAGATCGGCCTCTCGGCCGTTGTCACTATCGGGCTTCAGTCGAGCGATTTTTCGAAAAGGTATTGCGGAAACTTGCATTGGCAGGCTTCTTAAGACTTGCTGGTAAAACCTCGTAACTCAAGCTGAGGCCTTATGAATTATCGCTTCCAGATACGCGACACAAATCTTTACAGTCATTCGGCTCTTTTTCAACTGGTAGTCGCACTCGGTCGAAGCGGCTTGTTGAAACCAAGTGACGCGAATATAATCATGACGAAGTCCAAGGCATTCGCAGAAAGCGCAGAACACCTACGCCTAGAACGACACTTGAAGTCAACCCAGGTTCCTCACATGTACGATAAGAGGCAATCACCTCAGGGCCCGCCGAAAGTCTTTCATGACCGTTTTATACATCCTGCTGCGACAACGACGGCAGCCTCATCGCACTGACTGACGTGCAAAGCAGTTGTAATGAAAAATGAAAAGTTGCGGAAGGTTCTGGTCAAGGGCTGTATCTCGATACGTTGGCGACCTGCTCTTTTACCCTTGCAAGAAAAAATAGCATGTTTGTCTGGTGCTAACTACCCGGTATTCTTTGACATCACACTGTCAGCATGCATATACGGTCTCGCATCACCAACCACCAAACGGTCCACACACATACCGTGATGCATGGTTTCAAAGGTCCCTTGGTCCCAGGGATGTCTCAGACCGGCAAACACGGGTGAGCTAACTAGGAAACACTCAGACAAGCTTATATGTGTTGGGACCGTGGGACCAAGGTATATATTGCAACGCTCTATCTATCTAGCCAAAGTCAGGAAAGAGCTGGCGGACGTGGTTTTCGACGCATGCGGGGAGCTTCATCCGCTGGAACTCGACTCCGAGCAGACGCGCGGCTCTCTGATAGAGGGCTTTGCGCTTCTCGTGGTTGTTGCGACCAGGGAACGTAGAGACCTCTGCAACCGTGTCCATGAACGGAAGGTCGTCGGTGAGGCAGGAGTCGCGTTGGAATCGTGCGCAGTCGCACGGGACGAGCTCGGTCGTGAACTTGGGTGAATCGGGTGCATACTTGCCTGCAGACACTTTAAACGAACCAAAATACTGTATGTTAGAGCATATTGAAGCTGGGGACTATTGAGGGAACGACGTAGAGAAACTGTCGAACAGTATCCTGGCCCTCATGATGGCAGAGAACCTTTTCCTCCCGGGCATGCACACTGCGAGTTAATCCGCTCCAACTGCATCTTCATCATGTCCATCAGCTGTTGTGACTGCCGCAGTCGCAGCTCTTCGATGGTTGCCTTCGACTTTGCTTCGAGTGCCTTGCGATCTTCTTTCTTTAACGCCAGCGCGATCTTCTGCTTCCGATTCTGCTCTGCCATGAGTGAGCATTCGGCCAAGGCCTGTGCCGCGCTGACAGTTGCCGTGCGTACTCGATCGCGTGAACCAGGGGCTGGGCGCTTTCGGGGTGGCTCCTCCGTTGCGGGATCGGCGTCTGGATCTAGTTCGGAGGACGAGGAGTCTGCTGCAGCGGTCAGACGCTTCAGCTCGCGGGATTGCCGAACTAAATTGAGACCAGGCATAGGCGTCGGCGTCGATCGAGGGAGAGGGGTGAGGGGGTTGAGAACCCGAAGGGTCACGGCTGGTGTTGCGCTCCCCGACGTCCCTGAATGCTCGATGTCGACCGACAAAGGATCATCGCCCTCTTCCTCCGAAGACGGAAAGGGATCTGTTGCCAGCCCCGACAGCTGTGTAAGCCCCGGCTGCGACGCTGGCTTGGCAAGAATTAGTTGGGCCTGGCGTTCATCGAGGGTGGTGCTGCCCTGGTTCGCGTCGCCGCTGCTGATATCGTTGCCGGGGTCATCCTCGTCCTCGATCTGAGCTGACTTAGGATCAAGCAAATGATCATCGTACATCTAAGAACGTCATAAGTAGAGAACCAGAGCCGCACCACGCCTGTGAGCCTCCGCATACCTCAGAGTGATTTTTGCCATGGCCAATTTCCGACACAAAAGAAGGGCGGATAGCACCCCTTTCTCCAAAGAACTCCTCCAAGCGGTAATACCAGCGGAAGAGCTTCTCAACCTTGTCCTCGATGGTCATTCCCTTTTCTGCCTCAGCGTCGGTGAGACCCCATCCCGTCGAGTTGATCTTGTGATCCACCTCCTTCCATTTTTTCTCCATCCATGTTATCTTGCTCTTAACCTGAACCGCATCCTTGCTAAACTCGTAAGAGGCAAGATACTCGGAGGCCCTCTTGCATACAGCCAGCTTAGTGTTTGCGGTAGTGGTACGGGTGCCTGTGGTGGTGTCGGCGTTGGAATGTCTGAACGCGTCGTAGTTGCCGTCCTCGCGAAGCTAGTCAACCAGAACCCGCTCCTGAGGTAGGGTCCAGTTCAGCCTCTTTGGCCCTTCCTGACTGTCCTCGGTTGGCTTCTGCTTAGGAGGCATGAGGGGCGTTGAGGACGCTCGCTTGCTCTTCTCTCGCTGCGGCAAGAGGTGTCGGTTGAGGTGCCGTGGTCGTCGGCAGATGAGATGGCGGTCGGTCTGGTTGGAAGTAAGGCAACGAGGGCGAGAAGATGAGGAAAAGGTGGCCGTGCTGTGAGGTTTCGGACGTGAACGGTCGGACGCCCTGATATCTGCACGGGCGACCGGCGGGAGCTACGGGGGTTTCAAAGTTTGGAGCGCATCTCCGTCGAGATGGCCTGTGATTGGCTGACGAAACCCCAACTTTGAAATCCCCTAATAACATCATGTAACGAAGTAAAAGGTCCGACTCACGACTCCACACCAAACATAGCATCGTTGAGTACATATAGCCTCAATAGGGACCAGGGGACCACGTCTCCTTATTCATGCATACGCAAATACTAGTAGGTGCTGTGGCGCTCACCTTTGACGGTCGGGAGAGAGCATGTTTACTAGTAAAAGTCGCGTTTCGGACGGGGAAATGTGCTGATTTCGCCCAAGCTCGGGACTTTGGGACCTCTGCAGAAGAAGAAGAAAAAACAGGGTCGAATACGGTAATAGCGCCTCCTCGGAGCCCTCCTCTCTGCAACATCTCCATCTGGAAGGTTTGCGTACCGGAACTGTGGAAGGCAGAATACAGGGAACCATTAAAGCGCGAGTTTTGAGCACCGTATCGAGGACCATGGGGTGCCCGAGAGCCCACGAAACTACCTGAAACAGTCGTCCCTAGTCAACTAGCACCCTGCAATCGTGCTCGAAGTGTTTCTTTGTTTTTCCAAGCTTGCACGGCAGTGGAATGCGTGCGCAAGTGTCAAGAGATCTTGGCTCAAAAACAGCTAGAGGAGGAAAGGGTGAAGACGGGTTCGCGTTTTGGTGGCTATGCTAACACTCATCTCTCCTCTACTCTTACTGGTGCAGGGTGTGTCCGGACTGACACGCATCCGCGTCGATGACACATAGGTGATTTCACAGATTTTCTTCCGCTGTCCAAAAGGGGGATTCCGCTTTGAATCATTTTGTTCCCTTCGTTGCAGTTTGCAACGGGTTTCCCCTAGTTTACCATTTACCAACGAGGGAAACCGGGTATCGGCGCGCCCGGCACAGAAAGCACTGGCCTTCCTATGGGCACGCGTGTGCCTAGGGTTTGGGATTTGGCCAGATACCCGCACAGTACCGGTACACAACTGTACAGTACAGGCGTTCGTAGCAGGCTACAGTAGATCCAGTACAATTTTGGAAATTTGGCGCCGGTACAGTAGATCGTGGCGCTGTATTTTCTGCTCTGATCCCGTGCTTCAGAATGTGCATAAAGGTCCCTCGGTCCCTGGTATGTGCTTTCGCGACAGGGGGTAAAAGACTAGATCTAGTAAAAAAGCCTCGGTCTGAAAGGGTTCAGCGAAGGTACGTACGATCTAGCCAAAGTCAGGTCCATGTCGGTGGCGTAGGCGATCGTGAGCAGGGCCGACAATCCAGGACAGCAGAAGAAACTCACGGACTTCTCGTTTTTTTTGAGGGGTCATTTTCAGGACTGTCCTCACGAGTGGTTCCACCTCGAATGCGTCGCCCTGGAAGCCATACCCGAGGGATCGTGGATGTGTCACACCTGCAGAACGACGCAGATTATTTATCGCGTGTTTCCTTTCGCACGCGCGAGGGGGAAGGAGAAGGGCGATGGTGATATGTGGGTCGGGTTGTTTGTATGTACATTCTTCGTTTCTGTTCCTTCTGTTCGCTCTGTTTTCTTGGGATGGGTTGTCGAAGGGCAACGGGGAGCGGATAGAGGGAACGAGGGAGAGGACTGAAAGAGACAGTAGAAGGAGGAGGAGGTGGCCCTGGGTATATTTGTGTCCGTGTTTTTGTTTTTGGAATCGAGAGTAAGAGACTTTTCTGGTCGTAGCCTCGTAGCTTCTGTCGTGCATCTCTTCAATTGACCTTGTTCGTAGCTCTCGCAATCGCGGTTCGCAGAGGTTCGAAGAACTGCAAAGCGCGTGAAATCTTCGTCAGTCTCAGCTCCCATGTGATGCGATGAGATGATTGGGGG
>JADGJA010000152.1:0-35706 GCA_027596035.1 Thoreauomyces humboldtii
ACTGCGTTTGAGACTGCATGCATTGATCAGAGTTACCGTCCTGTACAATTGTACTGTATAGAGGCTTCTTTGCTGCGGAGGAGGAAGTACCGGTCGGCAGCGCATTGCGAAGGAACCCCTGTCAAAAGGACGAAGAGGAGGAGGTTGTGCTTACAGCGCCCAAAAAATGCAAGAAGGTTTCCACTGCGCAGATAAGCTAAGCAAGCTCGACCCCCTCCAACAAGCTTGCCTCGTCCTCGTCCTCAAGGAGCGGGATGTACCCCTTCTTGGGACTAGGACTCCTCGCAGAACTGCTCGACAGCAGTTCCCTCACGTTCATGACAAACTCCTGCGGAGCCGCCACGGTACAGTACCGGTATACATGCATACACATGTATGTCCAAACAAAAAGACAACGACCATCACTTCTCAACGCCATTACTCTCCACGCTGCCTGGCCATCCTTCTCGTCGTCACAGTCGGCTTGCCAACAGGCGTCGCAGCAGCAGCAACCGCGCCACGCTTCCTCGTCGTCGTCGCCGGGGTGACCGCACCGGCTGGCGTGTTTTCCCTATCCCCGGCCACCGCAGCCGCCCGTCTCCTCGTGGCCATCCTCTTCGGCAACGGCGTGGCCTCCAGATCCTCCAGCGACATCGGGTCATCATTGTTATCACCGTCGTCCTCCCCCTCGTCCCCCGACGGCTTTTCGGCAGCCCTGGCAGCAGCGGCAGGAGTCGCCTTGTGATTGCGTTCCCTGAGGCTCTCGCGCGTCGTGACGGGTGCAGGGGTCCTGGACGACGCAGCCGATTTTCGAACCGATCGTTTGCCGGTGGTGATGGGCACGATCTCCGGCTCCTGAACCTCCTCCATATCATCCTCCTCCCCATCCTCATGAACGATTTTCCCGACGGGTGCCTTCTTCCGACTCGTGGCGGTCCTCTTCGGCACGGCGGACCGTGCGGGTGTCACGGCAGGGGCCGGCGTGTCGCTATGGTCCTCGTCGGTCGTCTTGTGGGCCGCTGCGATGCGTCCGCTCCTCCGAACGACCGAGGTTGCATCCGGGGTCGCGGACGTGCGACGAGGCGTGGCGAGGAGTTGGGTGTGGCGTCGGTTGAGGAGACGATCTTTGGCTGGGGTTGTGGCACGACGTTTCGCTACGGGCGTGTCCTGCTGTGCTGGTTCCTCTTCCTCTTCGTCTTCTTCATCGTCGCTGTGGGTGCGGATGTTGACTTTTGGGAGAGAGTCCAAGGGTCAGCGCTACGAACTTTTGTTCGCGAGTTGTTGAAACCTCGACACTCACATCGCGTAGATCGCCTGACAGCGGAAACGGAAGCTCTTCCCCTGGGCTTAGCTTTACGGGCCTGCTTGGCGGCAGCCGCCTCTTCTTCGGCTTTTCGATCATCTCTCGGCGAGAAGGGCGACATGCTCCTCATCTCCGGAGCCTTTGGCTGTGACGGTCCCACGGGGGACGTGTGTCGTTCCACATGCTGCTCGTTGGTCTCGTAGTGTGCGAAAGTCGCCACTATGGAACGTCCGTGGAAGGGTGATCCGGGCATGAAGGAAGAGCGGAAGCTGGATTGAGACGGCGATTGGTGTGTTTCGGGTGATCGCAGATGTTGCTGTGTCGGCGCTTCTGGGGCTTGCTGCTCACGAGACTCATCTTGTGCGTCTTCCTGTTCCATCTCATCCGTGAGGTCTGGGTAGATCCTCTCCGTGATCTCTTTTTCCTCATCGGCTTCACCCTCATTCGCCTGTTCCTCCACCTCTTCCTCCTCCTCCTCCTTCTCCTCCTCGTGAGAATCCTCGGAGTCATCTACCTCCGCGTCTTCTTTCTGGCTTGCCTGAGCGTCGTGGAAGGACTCCGCAGCTTCCACCTCGCCCTCTTCGTAATCCATCGTGTCCACGACCTCAATTCCGAGTCCGGCTCTGAATTATCGGTTAAAGCGGGATGAGTAAAATGGTTTCCACCCCGGAGTATGGCACTGATGACTCATCATACCCTTCCGTTTCCTCGGATTGAGCGTCAACCGAATCCATTGCTTCGAGTTCATCGTCGACCTTGTCCTCTCCATCTTCGATCAGCTCTTGTTCGGCGTCCACCATCATGTGGTCGCCGTCCCAGTCCTCGAGTACAGGGCTTCTGGTGATCATCTCCTTCACCGCTTCGTCTCCCTTTCGGACTTTCCTGAGATCCTTCAATGCGACCGACTGTCCGAGAGCCGTCTTCCTCAAACTCGCAGGAGACGTGGAAGGACGTTTGGGAAGCGGCAGCATGGACTTGTCCGACGGGTGATCCATGGGCAGGAAGTTTCGGAATATATCGGTGGCTTCGTTCTTTGGGATCGGGGCGTGCTTCTTCGGGGCGACGGGGCGACGGAGCAGATGAAGAGGGACGGCGGAAGATTGAGACTTTCGGTTTCCGCAGGTGGTCGAAGAAGCTGGAGTGTTGGCGTTCAGACATTTGATGAGGTTGGCGTGAGCTTGAACTGGAGTCGCAACCTGAATCCTGAGGTCTGGACACGCGGAGAGTGGTAGGAGTGTTTTCGTCGCTGTGTTCGACTTGCCCTTAGACAAGGGCTCTGCGAGATGGAAGTAGGGATGAGGGTCTGCAACGAACGATCGTGGTGCTTCCCATGTAGCAGAGACATATCGTTTGGTCTGCATCGACGCTTCCCTCGCCCCGCTAGAGCGTAGCCAACACCTGGCAGTCACTCCAGAGATCACTTGCCACGTACCTCGAAATTGCAGACCGGCATCCCACGCGACCCTCTGAGAGTTGGAAAGCAAACCCAAGAGATTCCGTGCCAGGTCAGAGTCCTTTTCGACGTGACGGAGAGCCTGGAGATATTCGGCTCGAGCAAAGTGGTGGTGATACGCGGCGAGGTCTGTGTCAGCACCTCTCCCGGAGGTGGTGTTGTCGCTAGCAGGACGCCGTTGCGTGGAGTTAAACATTGGAGACAGTGACGAAGGCGACCAACGTGAGTTGCAGAGATTGAATGGGAGGGTCTATGAATCTAAAGGTTAGTCCGGTCTCGGGACGCAGACTGTGGGTGGGGTGTATGAGCCTGTTGGGGAGATGTTCGGATGGTCAAGGTTGCTTGCAGTTTCGCGTTTGCGAGGACAGGAACCGAAGCCCAAAAGTTCTCCTCCCCTTCTGTGACTGATCGATCGACCCCTCACCTCACTGCTCAATCCCCCCCACCCTCCTCCCAAACCATGAAGCCCTACCAGAAGGAGTTCCTCACGTTCGCCATCCAGCACAAGGTCCTCACGTTCGGCTCATTCTCCTTGAAGTCGGGTCGCACCTCCCCATACTTCTTCAACGCAGGTCTCTTCAACACCGGAGAGGCTCTCACCGACATTGGTCGCTTCTACGCCGCCGCCCTGCAGGACTCGGGCCTGTCCTTTGACGTCCTCTTCGGTCCCGCCTACAAGGGCATCCCCCTCGTCGCCGCGCTCGCCATCGCCCTCAACGTCCACCACCAGAAGAACGCTCCCTACGCGTTTAACCGCAAGGAGAAGAAGGACCACGGCGAAGGCGGCTCCATCGTCGGCGCGAAGCTCCAGGGCAGGGTCGTCGTGGTCGACGACGTCATCACCGCGGGGACCGCCATCAGGGAGTCGGTCGCCGTCATCGCGGCCGAGGGCGCCCAGCTCTCGGGCGTCCTCATCGCCCTCGACAGGCAGGAGAAGGGCATCGACGTCGACGTGTCGGCCATCCAGCAGGTCGAGACCGACTACGGCGTCCCCGTCGTCTCCATCGTCTCCCTCGCGGACGTCCTCGACTACCTCGTCGAGGTGGGCTCCCACGACCAGGCCGTCGCCGACATCCGAGCCTACCGGGAAAGGTACGGCGTGGACGCCGTCGTCGCCGCGCCAAAGTGAAGACCGAGACGAGGACCTTCGAAGTCTTTTTTGCGATGAATATCATACAACATGGGCGCGCGCTGCTTTACGTGGAAACCTTTTGTGAAGCCTTTTTTTCTTCTCTCTCTGTCTCTATACAGTGTGGATGATGGAGAAAAAGGGGGTGTGTGTGTGTGTGTCTGGTGAATGGAATGGATGTTGAGGATGGAAGGAAAAGGTGCATCTACGGTCAGACTACCGCTGCTACTCTGCCTTGGTCTCGAACACAACGAGAGTGGCGTGCTCCGCCACCACAGCTCCTGCCGTCACGGGAACCCTGGCCACGACCGCATCGGCGGGTGCCCGCACGACGTGCTCCATCTTCATGGCCTCCAGCACGACGAGCGTCTGTCCCTTGACCACCTTGTCCCCGGCCTTGACCACCACGTGGGCGATCTTGCACGGCATGGGCGCTTTGAGAAGACCTGCCGCAGCACCGCCCGCCGCGTCGGCAGTGGCACCGGGAGCGGGAGGGTGGTTCAACATGTAGGCGCGATCCGTACCGTCGCCCAGGACGTGGATGCCGGCCGCCGTGTGAACGAGAACGCGCGCGCCGGACTGTCCCTCCATCTCCACCGTCAGATTCTGAACAGAGGTCGCGCCGGTGGTAGTCGTCGAGGCGTCGATGAGACGCACACGCTGGGCCGGGCCGACGGGTTCGCCCGCAGGGGTGACGATGGAAACGTCAAAGACGTTCGCCTCGCCGTCTCGGCTGGCGGCGACGGCCACCTTGACCTCCTTGTCGTCCTCGTCCCGCAATCGGATCACGCGCGTCGGCGGGCCGTTGATGCGGAAGCTGCCGAGGGACGCCCAGGGATCCCGCTTCGTCGTCGAGGCACCGGTCGGTACGTGGATCGCTCCCAGAGCCGCCAGAGCCAGGATCTTGAATGGTGCCGCTTCGCGAGGTGGCAGAAGCTGAGCTTCGTGCTTGGGGATGAATCCAGTCTCGACGTCCGCGGCCTCGAAAGCCGGGTGGGATGCCAGAGCTTGCAGAAACTCGATGTTCGTGTGAAGACCTGACACGTGGAAGTCGGCGAGTGCGATGCGGAGGGCACGGAGAGCTTGGTCACGGTCGCGCCCGTGAACCACCAACTTGGAGATCATGGGGTCGTAGTAGACGCTGACCTCGTCGCCCATTTTGACACCGGTTTCCACTCGGCAGTCGGCAGTCTCCGCTGGGGTGCTCATGTAGGTGAGGCGACCCGTGTCGGGCAGGAAGTTGTTGTTGGGATTCTCGGCATAGATACGGGCCTCAAACGCATGACCGTTAATGGTCAGCTCGTTCTGTAGCTGGGGAAGCATATTTCCGGAGGCGACCTCTAGTTGCCATTCCACAAGATCTGTTTTGGTGATCATTTCGGTGATTGGGTGCTCGACCTTCACATAACGACTACATTAGAATCATGTTGCACCCTCGCTAAAGACATGTGCATTCCTGGGCTTCACGCATACCTGCAAGCGCGTGTTCATTTCCATGAAGTAGAATTTCTGGTCGTCCGTGTCAAAGATGAACTCGACAGTTCCGGCACCGACATAGTTGACGGCCTTTGCTGCGGCCACAGCCTTTTCACCCAGGTCCTTCCTGAGCTCCTCCGAGAGACCAGGCGCAGGGGCCTCTTCCAGAACCTTCTGGTGGCGACGCTGCACGCTGCAGTCTCGCTCGAAGAGGTACACAGCGTTGCCGTGGGTATCGCAGAAGACCTGCACCTCGACGTGACGAGGACGCACGAGGTATTTTTCAACGAGAACGGCGTCGTCTCCGAAGCTCTTGATGGCCTCGCGACGAGCGCTGCCCAGCATCTCCTCGAAATCCTCTGGCTTCTCCACGATCCTCATGCCCTTGCCGCCGCCACCTTTGATGGCCTTGATAAGGACGGGGTATCCCATCTTGATAGCCTCGCTGGACAGAGTTTCGAGGTCCTGAGCGGCACCGTGGTATCCGGGCACGCAGGGTACACCCGCGGCCTCCATGATGTTCTTTGATGCACTCTTGGAGCCCATGTCGATGATGGCTTGCTGGGGTGGGCCGACGAACGTCAGTCCGGCCTTTCCCACGGCCTCCGCAAATGCAGAGTTTTCTGACAAGAAGCCGTATCCGGGGTGGATGGCTTGGGCTCCGGATTGCTTCGCAACTTCGATGATGGTGTCCATTCGCAGGTAACTCTCAGCAGAAGGGGCTGCCCCGATGAGGAAGGCTTGGTCCGCCAGCTTCACGTGCTGGGAGTGCCGATCCGCCTCGCTGTAGACAGCAACGGTCTTGACCCCCAGCTTTTTTGCGGTGCGGATGATGCGGCATGCGATCTCTCCTCGGTTGGCGATCAGAACTTTGGAGAAGAGTGGGTTTCTTGGTTGCGCGCCACTCTGGGCAGAAGCAGAAGAAGCTACGTGTGATTCAGAAAGGATGCATAAGGGACGCAGCTCGAACATCGAGAGAAGGAAAGAACAGTCACTCCTCGCCACGTACCGGTTCGCCATAGGGCGAGATACGTGCTCCTTCCATGGGACGCATTAGAAGGTCGCACGAGGGCGGGCACTCGTCCGGCAAGAATAGGAAACATGGTTATGGCCCCTGGCACCTACTGTACAAGCTTCTAGTAGAAAAGTTGGACGCAAGGTGCAGAAGAAGAAGAAGGCTCGTCCCTGCCGTTGAATCAAAACCCGAAAGTGCGTGGGAACCCTTTGGGGGAGTGGGCAACTTGAGAGGTTCATCACGCGCGTGGTCACCGCGGTGTACGTGTACTAAATCCGACAGCCAAGAGTTTTTCATTTTGGGATCCCAGAGACAAGGACAAGGAAAACACATCATGACGGTGGGGCCACGGAAAGTAGAGGTACCGTAGGGGAGAGGAGAGCAAGAGTCGTGCAGTGAGGGAAAAGAAAGGTGGGAACGGAGTCAGGGGGAGGCGGAGACGCGAAGGGAGTAAGTGAAGGTCAGGCGAGTGAGGTTCAGCAATTTGCTGGCGTCGGCCGGCGGGGAATTGATTATTGAGCCGTGCTGGAAGAAGGGTGCCAATCGCTCTAGCCAGTTTGCTGGGTGCCGCGGATGTTCAGCATGCTCTTCAAATCGTGGCTAATCCGAGCCAGAACGCTCTGATCTTCTTCGGGCGGTGGTTGGGCGTGGTGAGTTCCAAATGACGGGTGGCCAGGATGGAAGTTCACGTGGGGATGGGGTTGCGGAAAGGACATGGAATGAGGGCGTGGAGGCATTGGACGTGCAGTAAAGGGCGGGGCCGAGAACTCCCGGCCTTCCTGAGAGTAAGGCGAGGAGAGCGGGTGGTGCGGTTGATGAGAAGGATATTGAGAGTGGGACAGGAAAACGTTGTTTTGAAAATCGTGATTCACTTGGGCCTGGCTGTTAAGGTGCGCCAAGTCCCGTCCAGTGCGAGAATCCTCCTCCCGAGCGGCCCCAGTCAGCAGAGACAAGAGGTGACGCGACTTCATCCTCAGGTCATCGTCGCGAGGTTCATCTTCCATTTGAAACATTTCGGACTCGATACCGTTGCTGTCACGATGCCCGCGCGAGGCAGACGGGCTCTGAGCCCGTTCGTGGGATTGATTGAAAGAGGGCGCCCGGAAGAGTGGGGCGTGCATGACAGGTGTAGGTAGGGAAGACGATTCGACAGAATCCGGAGATATCGCTGCGTGAGTAAGCGCCGATGCTGGGCCTTTCATGCCTCGAGTCGTAAAGACCGGCATAGGCAATGCGCTCGCCGCTGGAGAGTTTTGAAAGGTAGCACCAGCATATAAGGTGCCTCTCGTGGGACTCGCTTGTGGCTGACTAGTTTTGAGCTGATATTCTGAAATGGGAACGGAACCAGCTGCCATTTGTTGCAATCGAAGATCAGGAGCACTAAGGCGCCGTTGACGTTGTTGATGGCCTGCGTTGTTCAATGGCCTAGGGGATAACAATTGTGTGAATAACGATCCGTGCATCAAACAGATAATGAGAAAGACACCTACCTCTTTTGTGAAGACTGCGGAAAGAACACCGGCACCTCGACAGGTCTTTCGACGACTGTCGTCTCAACCTCCGGAGCAATGGATGGTCGCTTAGTAGCGGCCTTTTTCCCCCGGCGCTTCTTGAGAGCATCGGAATGGTCCGCAACGGGATGTAAATTGGGAGACATGATGGGGTCGGAGTTCTGATTGTTGCTAACAGCGTTTGTATTGTTGCTGTTGCTATGGCTATCCACAATTGCTGTGAATTGCTTGTTGTTTTGCGGCCGCGACGCAGTTTCCTGCTGAAAGCAGTCTGCTTTGTTCGGAAGTTTGCTCAACATGGCCTCGTGGGATAATGCCACTGTTTTGTCGCTTCGGCCTTTCCTCGCAGGCGAGCCAGCGCCGGAGTTTTTTTTCTGAGGCTCAGGGGGTCGAACGGGTCCTGCTGTTGATGCTGGACGGCTCGACTGATTTCGAACGATCGTACTAGGGGATGCTACAACGACGGTGGCAGAAACATTGTTCACTGTAGAGAACAACGATGAAGTGCTTAGTGAGTCATATGTGCACCGAACGTTCCTTTATGAGTAACAAACCTTTCACGGTGCTGGCGCCTCGGTTTCGCTTAGAGCCATTTTCTGAAGAAGGACACCACATAGGCTGTAAGTCGAACGTTCTTCCCCTCTCAGGGCGCTACAGGAAGCTCTCACCGGAAGACTTCTGATTGGGTAGGTGCTGCTGGACCGCCGGGGCTGGAGAAGTCGTCGCTTCTCGCTTCAAGATGCGGGGCGAGACCCCTGCCGGAAAGGTCGGTTGCTTGACTGATAAGCCTTGCTGGTGTTCCTGCTGTTGCTGTTGCCTTTGCTGGCGCTGCTGCTTGTTGGCCAGCTGCCGATTGCTACTCGTCAAGGGGCCCGCCGATTGGGAAGATCCGACTGAGCTTAGAGGGCGTTGTGCTATTGCGAGAGAGGACATTTCGTAGGTGGGAGTGTATTGGATATTCGGTTTGTTGGACAGGCCTGAGGGTATCTCGCATGCCGGGGTGTGAGCGGGACCGGTGGGTGGGGAGGTGGAGAGAAGTCGAGTTCGCAAGGAAAGCACAAGGGGTCTCGTCTCGTGTGGCCGCTTGCTGAAAGACCTCTTCTGCAGTTGCGAGGGTGGACGGACTTGTCGTGCTGGGGGGTTCTTGTGGGTGCGGGTTGGTGCAGTGTGGGTGTGGGAAGAATGGCGCTCTGGTCGAGACTCGAGTGGGTGCGAGTGTGTGGGGAGGCTGCGAAAGGAGGCGCAATGACACAAGACAGCAAGCAATAGGAGAGACAGAGACACGGGGGTTAGGGCTTTTCCAGTCGGGATTTCCTGACAGAGTGACAACGGCCCGGCATGCAAAAGAACCCGGTCCTTGTGCTCAATAGCGACTCTTGTATGCGCTTGCTGGCAGAAACTCAGCAAATTCTAATGCAGTCGCTACGCCAGGAATTCCCTACTCAGACAGCCAATCCAGAAGCTGCGGCGTATAGTACGTGATTAAGATGTTGGCCCCCGCCCGCAACCCGCTTTCCAGGCTCTCCAAGACTGCTCCCTTGAGGTCAACCGCTCCAGCCTGTGCGGCGTGCCAAAGCATGGCATACTCGCCCGACACTTGGTAGATCGCCAGTGGATAGTCCGGGTAGAGCTCCCTTGCGTCGCGGACAATGTCGAGGTAAGGATATCCGGGCTTGATCATAAGCATGTCGGCGCCTTCCGTTACGTCGCGAGTCTGCAATCCAAAGTAAGCGATGAGCGAAAGCGCTTCGAAGATTGACCCGCCCCTGGTTCAGAACAAGAATACGCTCTTACCAAGGCTCTCCTGGCCAAACCCCTAGCTCCGCTCGGCAATTGATAGCACTTCCTGTCTCCAGCGAACGGCGCACTTCCCGCAGCATCTCGAAACGGGCCGTAAAATACGCTGGCAAATTTTGCGCTGTACGCCAGCACCGATACCCGTGGCCCCAGTCCATTGTCGTACAGGATCTTTTTGATGGCTCCGATGCGACCATCCATCATATCGGAAGGCGCAATGATCTGACATCCTGCCTGGGCATAGGCGAGGGAGACTTGGGCGAGGCGGGAAATGGAAGGCAGATTGTCGATGTGGCCGGCGGATGTAAGGATGCCTGCAGGGAAGAAACCCAGCCAGTAAGCGGAAGTAAGATGCCAAACCTCCTAGCGCAAGGGACCATGATCCACTTCCTACCGCAATGACCATGATCCGTGTACTCGCAAAGACACACATCGCACGCCACGATGACTGACGGGAACTCCTTCCTGAAGACCTTGATGGCCTGTACCACGGGTCCTTCGGGATCATCGGCGAGGGTTCCGGTGGCGTCCTTCTTCGTAAGAGTTGGAACACCAAAGAGCATGACACTAGAAAGTCCCTTCGCAACCAGAGGCGCAAAGTGGTCACGCAAAGTGTTAACGCCGAACCTGCAGCATCCTCCCGTAAGTCTCAGGAAAGGTTCAAAACGGAAGGGGCTTCTATGCGCACCTGTACTGCCCAGGAAGACTCGATATTTCATCCTTTGCGTCGGGGAGGTCGTGTATGAAGATTGGGAAGATGAGAGCCCGTTTGGTCAGGGTCTTGCCCTCGGCGCTCTGCCATTGGCGCAAAGTCGGGTGTCCGTATCCTGACGCCAACTGCGAGGAAAGCTGGAAAGGAGCGGTGAAGTCTGGCTGCTTGGAAATATGGGCCATGTTCTTGCTGGTATATCAACGGAAGCTGGCAACAGGGTGGAGCACGCCTAGGCCGTGGGGAAAGCTCGGACTATATACGGTCCTGGGAAAGACGTCGAAGGTTTTCCAGAGGTTGAGCTCAGAGTCACGGGAAAAGGGGAAGGATGAGACGAAGGGTCAGACGAAAGATGCGTCACATCGAGCTCATGTCATGCCTGGTCCGTCCGGGGTGCCTTCTTCTCCGTCGCAGAACCACCTTTCGTCTGGCTGACCACAACCTGGGGAGCGTTCCCTTTCTCGTAACCTTGAGAGCCATCGTCCGCCCTGCGTCAAGTCGATACCCTGCCTAGAATGATAGTACAACCAACGGGCACGTCGGCCAACCCGCCCTCGAAATCTCTCATCGTCCCGCCACTCAACTTCGCAATGGTCGCGCCCGGGGTCTATAGATCAGGCTACCCGAACAAAAAGAACTTCCCCTTCTTAAGGAAGCTTGGCTTGAGATGCATCATGTACGACTCAGGCTTGGGGCCGTTTGCACTCCGCCACTCTCATTTGCTCAGAGAGGCTGAGCATCATGCCTTTCTCAGGTACCTCTGCGAAGACGACTACTCGGCCGACAACATCGAGTTCTTTGAAAAAAATGAGATAAAAACGATACATCTGAAGATTGCTGGCAACAAGGTGCGCTTTCATGCGTGACATCCAAGCCGCGCGCGTCCCGATCCTGACGGCAGTTCTCTGGAATCGCTCCCAGGAGCCTTTTGGAGAGATTGATCAGCGAGAGATCGCCGCCGCATTGGTAGAAGTCCTAGGTGCGTGATGATGCACAGACGAGCACGGTGCTCGCGAACCGTCCATCGGCGGCTTACCCGTCTTGACTGGTTCTAGATACTCGGAATCATCCCAGTACGTGTCTTCCTGTGATCAGATCATCTGGATAGGAATGATGTCTGGCTGATCGTCCTGCAGTCCTGATCCACTGTAACAAGGGCGCGGTACGCTTTGGCAGAAAATGCTTCGGGCTGGTGTTCCGCCTTGCTCACCCCTCCAAACCTAGTATCGGATAGGATGCTTGATTGGATGTCTGCGCAAATTGCAGAATTGGTCGATGACGTCCATATTCGACGAATACCGCAGGTTCGCCGGCCCGAAGATTCGCATAGCAGATCAAGAGGTAAGATTGTCTGCTCGTGTCATAGAAATAGGCTATCCCACTGACCTTGCATTGGGTGTATCGATAAGTTCATCGAAGTCCACAATGAACCTGTGTTATACGAAAAAGCCCACGCCCCTGATTGGCTATGAGTATCGATCGAACAAAGCCTCTGGAACGGCTAACCATGGTCATTCCCTGAGCCTCAGACAGCACATCCCTCATCTGCCCCCATACACCGGCGTGAACGTCAAACGGAAACTTTGCAGCGACCTTCGACAAGTTTATTCGGCAGGGCAGAGGGAGATTTCGGACCGGATATTAATGGTATATTATGTGTAAATATCTGAGCTACGCCGCATGCCACTCTACGACTACCAGAAGGAAAATGGTAACCGGATGTGATCGGCCATGGCTACGAGCTATGGCTTTCTAAAATCCTTGATTGGAACGAGCACGCTGCCGTCGCATGTTGATGGTCGACAGGATGGCGCCGACGAGTTCGATCGCGGCCAGCGCGAAGAAACAGATGCCAGCCCATTTGAGGACACGAAAGATCGTGTCACAGCTCGTCGCACATTTATTATCGTACGTTTGATCCGACTGATGTTGGAAGCCATAGCCGGACGCGCACGCTCCCTCCGGATTGTCGCCGCTCGATTTTCGGCAGTTACTTCGAATGATCGTGCCGGCGATGAAGCAAGCCGCGCCTTGGAGGAGGGATACGAGGGTCATGGCGGAGAAGGCGGCGCGGCGCGTACGGGACGTGGTGTAAAAGCAGAACAGGATGAAGGCAAATGGACCGGTGAACAGAGCGCCGACGGCGCCGATTACAGCAGCAAGGCCGGCTCTGCGCGGCGCTCGCGGTACCGGCGATAGCTGATTTCCCGGATATGATGGGTAGACTTTGTCTGTGGCAGTCCCTCCACCGGGCTTGGAGTCGTGAAGATATGGATCAGCGCGGTCATGCATGTTGGTTGATTTACAGTTGGGTGTGAAGCGAAGCAGAACGATCAGGTACAGAAGGGGAAGCTGTTGCTCTTATTCGTACTTTACCTTGTGCCTGCGGCGCGAGCAAGCCGCTGATGACGTTGCCCATGACGTACAGTACAGCAAAAAGGTCTACGTAGTGGTCGTACATGGTGGGTTTGGGAAAGTAAAAATTGAGCAACATTTGACGACGGACTAGGGTTTTATTACAGCGGAACTAGGGTTGCCGTCCAGCGGCATGGATTACAGCATTTGCGAACTTGGTAGCATGATAGCTATCAATCTCGCTATCATCAGTGACTCCCCAGTTACTTTGAAAGAGCCAGAAAGACCTTGCATTCATCCTACTCACGTTCGAGACTACCGTATTAGATTCAAGAAAAAACGTAAATACGCCGAAATCCAAACCATTTACAAAAATTATCTCTATCTAGATGGTCTGTTCTGCGCTGTCCTTCCTGTAAGATTTTCGGACGAGCTGTAATGGATGGGTGCTGCCCAGCTGCTCTCGCTGGGCATCGGCGATGGAGGGGTAACCATCTCATTCAGCTCGACCGGTCTGAATGTGAAGTCCGATTCGGCAGCGACGGGGATTGCATCCTGACGAGTAAAGCTTCGATGGACGCGACCTGTGGGCACCCTGCGTGGGCGTTCAGGGTCCTCCTCCTCGTCATCATTGTCGACCATTACCACGGGGAGTTCCTCCCCAGCTTCCTTCGCCGCCGCTTCCAGTTCCGGAGGCCCTTCCGCATTCCCTTGAGCGTGAAGGGGGTGGCGGTGTAGGAAGGACATCACTCGCTTGGCGTTGCGATGTGCTGTGACGCGGGCCTTCAGTCGCCCAGCGTCGCTTTTGGCGCTTTTCGGTGCGAGGAGACCTTGCTTGCTGATGTAGTCATTCAAATCCGCGTACTCCGGCTGCAGCACAAACTACTAGGTAAGCGTGACTTCTCCTTCAGGGCAACCTGGAAGTCAATCTTTACCTCATAGTATTTGGGCAAGACTTCCTGAGAGCGACTCCAGACCCAGATCCGTCGGAGGGGAGAAATCAAAGCGGGGTTATACACGCGATCTTCGAGCTCTTCTTCTTCTTCTTGTTGCTGGACGGGCCCGAGATTGTCGGTTCGAGTCTTCGCCCAATTCGCGGACGCTGCGTGCGACACATAGTTTCCTTGCGGAACCAGGTAGTGCCGGCAGCCCCACCAGAAGATGAAGTTGAGAAGGAACATTGCGAAAACAGCAGAGGCCTGGCCTTTGCTGTCTGATCCAGTCACGAAAAGGATGCCTCCAAGAGTCATGATGTGAAACACGCCCATGCAAATGCATACGATGTTAAAGACCTAATTAGAGTAGATACGGTCAGAGGTGAAAGGTGAATGAATGGCTTCGTTGTCATGTCTCACCTTGGGCCACCATGACCCGTGAGTCTCAAGAGGCGTTTCGTAAACATAGAGGAGCTGGTACTTGTAAATAAGATAGGCGATGAAGAAGAAGAGCGATGTGAACGGAAGGATAACCGGGGTCGCAACGGAGTACGATATTCCAAGGAGAAACTTGATGAGCAGCGAGGCGTAAACGGCACCGAATGGGAGATCCAACGCTTGATTGTATTCAAACTGTTTCCGAGGGGTGTTGGCGAAGAGCCGTCGTTTGATGAAGCCGATGACAAGGGGAAAACCCTGGATGATTTCGATTCCAAGACTTGATATTTCGGTCAACACGATCAACGTGAAGAAAGCGGATTTCTGGAATAAAACGTGTGAGAAAAGTTGAAGTTGAGCAGTACGTTCTTCATGAAACGTACATTCAGAAAAGTGTCGGCTATGTCTTGTAGGATATGTTCAGAAAAGACCTTGGCGTTCTTATCGTCTTTAAGGTAACTTGCCACGGTCGTGGAAGTGATAGAGAGCACGAGAATAGAGGCGTATTGGTACACCTGAAACGCAAACGTCTTGTGCATCACGGATTTGTCGACTCCAGTTTTAGACAGTACTCCTTGGAACCTTGCCAGATAGGAAAATCCAATGGGAGGAAGAATCTGGAGGAAGGCGAACAGAGCTGGCGCAGCGATAGATCCAACGAAGACTGAAGCAGCCTTGCTGTTCTCCATCCAAGTTCCAATGGCTGGTACGTATTTCTTGATATCTTGCTGACTCGTCAGAACCGTCAGCAAGGAATTGAACGGAGTCCAAGCGATCGTAATGCCGATCACGATAGCGATTGCGAAAAGACGCCGGCTGTGTCGGACAGGAGAAACAATGCCGAGATTTTCCCAGATAAGGTCATCAAAGTCAGGTGATAGTTTCACGGCTGGAGGATTCACCGCCAGACGGCGCATGATCACGGACGCTGGTCCGTTGATTTTGCTGGCGAAGGTGTGGGCATCGTGTGTACTTCGGTAGGCCACGAAAGCATATGCGCTCGGCTGAAAAGAGGATTCCTCGACTGAAGCCCGAATCTCGTAGATTTGACGTTCGAGTTCCCTCAGGCGGCCTCCACGATGTGTGATGGTGTCAACTTGCTCGCCGCCGCAGCAAAAGCATGACCTATCAATCTTGTGGACTGGGCGGTTCTTTGGCGGTCGGTACGGGTCATCGAGGTATGTGGCAAGCGCATCCTCCAAAGCCGAGGTGTTTTTCTGGTGCTCCTTGATGAGTGCATGAAGTCCTTTTACGTTTTTTCCGACCACTGCCTGCTGCACAACGATCTTGGAATCCAACTTCTGCATGAACTCTATGACGGCAGAGGGTGTTCGCATGTTCTCAGGGAGATTGGTCAAGAGGAGCGTTCGGTTGTATCGCGCGTCCTGGTAATCAGGGGAGGATAGGTACTGCAGACGGTAGGTGATCCAGTACCTCCACACTCGGTAGAGCAGATCTACAGAAGTACGAGTTAGCAAGAGCTACGCCTGTTCGAACCAATCAGACTTCGGGCATGCTCACAGTATGCGAAGCCGCTGAACGCGTAAACCAACGAAACGTGGATCCAGAGGAGTTGTGGATGCTCTCTAACCGAGTTCATGCTGAGCGTGAAGAGCTGTGGATTGGCGAACCCGTCGTTGTTGCTTGTACCGGAATCGTTCCTTTGGATCACCCAGTGCATGATGCACAACGGGATCCCCACGCATGTGAGGCCAAGGAAGAAGAGGCAGCAGAATCGAAGAAACCGCAAAAGCATCACGGCATCGAACCCGATCTTGTTGACAAGCAGATCTTCCTTTGACTTGAAGGTTGGACTAAACTGGACGTCAGAAAGAGGAAGTAAGGAGCGCTTCAGGTTGCATGTCCACTTACGAAATCCAAGCTGTGGGCGTCCACCCCAGCTGCTGCGGTCGTTTCTCTTCCGGGCAGTACTGCAAAGCAAGGACAATTAAGAACGAATCGCGGGTCGCCCATCGGAACGACACCTCATACCTTGAAGCGGGGCTCGTATACAGCCTTGTTCCGTGGTCGCAGCACGGAAAAGCCGGCAACCAGACCTGTTCACCGATTGGTTAGGGCGTTACACACCGAGATGCTCCTTGACCATTTCTGGTTTACTGACCGGCCGAAATCAAGAATTGCACACCACATGCCACGAGCAACCCGGTGAGATCGTTAGTGTCGCCATCGCTGCTCGAGTCGGACATTCTCTGGAGTGCTGCAACGTAACGACCGGCAGAGAGATTCGCACGGGTCTACAAAGGCTGTCCACGATAGGAAGAACGAAGGCAAGGGTTGCTTGGTGCCTTGATGTAAACTATACCGCTCGTGACACTGAACGACGAACGATGAACTATACTGTATGTACAGGTGGGTCGAGGAACGGGGGGAAGCTAGAGAAGAGAGAGGGAGGGAGGGTTGTCGCCGCTCCGTTTCCTTTTTCCTGGAAGTGTGTGATGTTGGTTGGATCAACGCGTCGGGGTCCTGCCCGTTTCAGGGAGCGGTCAGCGCCACCTCGAGAAAGAGCGAGACGGGGGAAAAAGCCATGCCGCACGCACGCACGCACGCGTTTTCCTCCTCCGTGGGAACGAACCTCCGAGGCTCCGACGCGATATCATTCTTGGGTGTGTTTGGCTGATGATGTCCCTCCTCGGTCTGGCATCACTTTGGCCGACAGCAGGATGCTGATCAAGACAGACGAGCACAGTCACACGTCTCACCCAGGGGGAACATCGGCAGGCGATGGCACTTACATGGACCTCAGGCAGTCGAGACCCGCAGCAACAGAAAGCTTCACCAAGGCAACCGCGGAATTCGTGCAGTCTTGGAGGGGCGCTGCGTCAAAGCTTCCCCGTCGTCGACGACTCGACACCTTGCTCGGGTTGGAGAGATTGGACGAGAACTTTCATGTACATTCCTGCTACATTGATATAAGCGATTCCAAAGTTGATGTGGTCTAACCTGAAGGATCTGCGAGTAGCGTTACACTTTCGTCAAGCAGATCGAGAAAAGAATCGATGCGTTCGTCAGCAAAATGCTCGATCTCCGGCTTCGTGAGCTGCACTCGTCTCAAGGTAAACCGACGAACGAATGAATCAAGAGTCCATCTCATCGCACTGAAAAGTTTCCTGACCCTCCTGCAGTCGTGCCACATGTCGAAGTTCCTCTCCTAGTGGAGCAAATTATGAGTTCGGCAGAGTACACCGCGTTCGTGGGAACGCTAGTAGAGGACGCTACGAAGAGTGTACACGAACTATCAGGACACGACTGGACAGCCATGAGCCCTCTTTCAGACCATGCAACCCTTCGGCAACGGCAGCAGCACAGCCAGGAGATGCGAAAGATGAGTTCCGACTTTTCGTCAGTGCAAAGCAATTCGACCAACGAGAGCCCCTGCGGTTCCATCTCCTTCAACGCCGCGTCTGCTTCCTTCTCACTGCCCTCGTCTCCCATGCCATCGATCGAAGAGATCCGTGCCGTTGTCAATAACTTGCAATCCCGAAACAATCTGGAAATCCGACTTGCAGCCATCAAACGCCTGACTTCGTACCCATCCATGGACCTTTTATGTGGGGAGTTCTGGCCAGACTCCAAAACGGCTCTCAATACCGCTCTCTGTGATGCAGATGTCCAAGTCGTTACGGCGAGTCTACGGATCTACGCACGAGCGTTCCGAGCGGCGCCTCCGCCCATGATGGGAGAAGTCTACCTCAACCTGGTCGGTCATTTGACCCACATCTTCGAGCCGGCGCATGCAGGCGGAAAGGTGCTCGACGGCTTGTGTGTGGAAGACGTCAAAGTCCAGCTTCTCCTCCGAAAGTTCCGCCTCTTGAACCAGTTCCAAAAGGAGATGACATCCTGCTGGATTAGATTTCCGGAACAGCTCTTGAAAGACGTGATGCTCGCGACGTTCAAGTTCCTGAACATGTCATCCTCCGTCCCAGGCTGGAATCACAGAATGAAGTCATCTATCCTGACGGGCACGGCTCCGGGAAACTCGTCACCTATTACGCCGCTGCACTACCTCAGCATCGTCGATATCGGGGCATCATGGTTCGAGAAATGGATGATCAGTCAGTTCGGACGGGCTCACATCACAGCAGCCTTGAACGAAGCAGGAATGTTGGGCGACCTAGCGGCCCGTTTTGTGGCCCATGCGGCGCACCTACTGCGCGTTTCCTCATCGATGTCCAAGACCTGCAACGAGGTGCTGGTTCTGGACGTGGAGGTCTCGGAAGACCCGGAGGAGTTGGTTGCCAGGAGAAAAGTGGGAATGGAAGACCTGGAGTACGTCCATTTTCTCCACGTCCTCATGATGCTGGGCAAGCTGTCAATTTTCAACGTCGGGCGACGGTGCTTTCCGATTGATTTGACGGAAGCACTCGGAACCGGGATCGTTCCAGCCCTAAAGGAAATTCTCGGAACATCGTTCGGCACAGCAACCGGGCCAAATGTCACGAATACCAATGCCACATCTGCCTTGTCCTTGCCAGGGGTGACCAATATCCTGATTCGGCTCATGCGACACTGTCCACGTACAACGTTTAGTATGTATACAGAGCACGATCGCTCAAAAGGGCAAGCCGTAGAACCCTACAAGCTATCGAGATTTGTCGTGCGACTTTTGACCGAAATCACTGTCACGGACCAGACTTTTCACGAGCGGCTCTTGGAGGTAGAGGGTCAAGAAATTCATCGAGCAGATTGATTTGCGTTCAGTCAGCTGACGTATTTGCGTTGCAGAACAACGTCCTGTGCGAGCTGATTGAGCCACTTCGACAAGCCACAATCGCAAAAAAAGGGGCCGCCGAAATTGACCCGGATTCACTATTAGATTTGGCCGAAACTCTATCCAACATCGCAGCGAATGACAGCGGTCGCCTCTTTTTGCTGGAACAGGAGAGGTCTGTCGCGTCCGGCGACACCACTAAGCGGAAAGGAAGCCCCGCCGGGAAGGGGCCAGGCGTCGTCACAACGGTCATTGCGTTGGTAAAGCAGACTATCGCGAGCGGAGTGACCTCAGCTTCACAAGTCAAGGTGTTGGGTGCATATGTTTTCTTTCTTCGGCAGCTCTACCGAACGTGCGAGGGCCTACGATATCTCCATCAGCATGATCTGCATACGACGCTGGCCAAAACACTCAGCGATCAAGCATGGATTCGGGAAAGCGATCCACCAGACGGAACACTCAGTGACAAGTGGCATCCTATAGCTCTCGACAACTTGCTTAATTTTGCTGGTACACCAAAGGGTGTGCTGTTGCTTAAGCTGAGCGGCTCGATGGATCCTTGCGTAGCTTACATGGCTCACAGGTAATCAATGAACTCTGTTCCAGCTACTTCTCATCGCCATTGAAAAAGTTCACCCGGCTAGGTACGAGAAGAAGATGCAAGTCAGCAAATGCGACAAGTTTGGCTACGGTGTCCTTGTATCTCAAATCTCCACCACGAAGAGCGGCATGCACGCACTGTACTCGAGCGGATTGTTCCAGCTCTTCTTCTCAGACATGTGGGCGCTGCTCGAGCACGACGATACGGTCAGCGTCGCAGTCCCGCCAGTTGAACCTTTGGATGATCACTTGGTCAAGAAGATGGTCGGCAACCTTCTCAAGATTCTGGCCTCGTTTCCAGGTCTCTTAGCCATCATGGAAGCTGAGCACGGAGTTTCTGGAAGAAATACTCTGGATTTTCTCATGCGTACGATCGTCCTGGATGCCGCCGACAGCTGTCGAGACGAGCGCTCTCCGGGTCGGTACGAGGAGTCGCAGCTGATTGCGTTGAAGATTCTGCGTCTCTCGACGTCATCTCTCGACTCTTACGTAGCACTTCAAGAGCGGTACCAATTTCGAGAGGCCTTGATCACTAAGCACGCGGCCACTCGGTTGAATCCTGGAGAGGGATGCAGCATTGACGAGACGTCGTTGCTTCGAAGATCCATTCTCGTTGCGACCTACGCCATGGGTGGACCGGGTGAGCGAAGGCTGCCACCTACAACCCTCGACGCTACGCAAAGTCTCGCTATCCCAGCGAAAGTGGTTCGGGTTCCTACCCCTCCCTCTTCTCAGGCGGAGATAGCCGATCTGCTAGCGAAAGCTGGCAAGAGCAAGCCAGGACGGAAGTGGCTCAAGGACATTCAGGAATGCTTGGCAAAGCACCTATTTGCGCTAGCGGAAGAAAACGCAGTGGACATGCAACAGTTTATGAGGAAACTAGCGGAAATAGTCAAAGTCATCAGCAGCATGCCAGAGTCCGATAGACAGCTCTCCGGATGGATTACTCTTGGTAAGGTACCATCCGTCACTGAGCTTAATACAAAGGTAAATTGAAGCCAGGACGCCGTGATGAAAATCGTCGCTGACAGGCATCTTGTCCCCTGCTATAGGTGACTATCACGTCCCACGATGAGATAGCGATCACCCTTGTCGTGCGATACGCCAAGCTGAACATCTCAAATATGACTGAGGAGCGTTTGAAAATTAACTTCACTCAGGTGCTGACCGAAAGTCGAAAGCTTATCCGGGGCCATCGATCACCACTAGAAGCCCCTGCGTCGGATACCGGGTTCGACGGGTTCGACTGGTTTCTATCTACAGTATTCATCCTGGCGGAAGGGCAACCCAAACCGACGATGGAGCTGCTATCTTTGATCATTGGCTTCATACCTTCAATGTACCTTTGGCCGCAACGCTCGCATAGGTCAAACCTTTTGCTTGGCCCGAGACAGGACATTTCACTGCTGTACTCCACATGCTGTCACTTGGTGGAGTTCATTGCTGAGGCGGAACTCCCGACCTTGTTCTCAGCGTTCACTTTGAGCGGATGCACTCCGAGCCAGGTATGATCCATGGTAGCATCGTGCTGTCTTCACGGTCGTTAAACATTCGTACGTCATTGGTAGATCTCGCAGCGCTGGATGCGAGAAGTCTTCTGGAACACGCTTCCGCTTCCCGAGATCCAGAACTATCTTTTGCTTTCTCTCATCATGGGAATCGACTACCAGATATATTTCTGCATCGCTCTCCTTCGCCATATGACGCCCGACATCCTCTTGGCAACGCGCGACCACGAGCTCATATCCTATCTCCACGAGTCTGAAGCTGTCGGGGGATCCTTCAAGGCAGGGATGCACCTGACCTTCATGAAGGAACTGGAGACGAAGTACCGGGAGTTCGTGTTTCAAGAGATGAGGGACTCGCTGGGCGTCAAGTGAAGCCTATGTATCATGTTTTTTCGTTGTTTTTGTACATATCAGTTTGGGCCTTGACTTTGACCAAGCGGTTGAATCAAGAAATGTCTTGCAGCACAATTTTGCAAAACCAACAGCGCAAGTGGTGGTGCAGACTCAAAGCGCAAGCATATTGTTGGAAGAGCTCCGATATTCGACTACGATGAGACGAAGTTGGAGGAACAATCTGCGGATCAAGGCCAGAGACGTTCACTCCGCTCTTCCGTTGCCTCGATGAGGATAGTTGCTCCATCACCGCTGGACCGCTCGAGAGTAGCATCCAGGGATGACTTGTTACAAAACATCAGGTAAAGCACCACAAACCAAGATCGAATACCTTTCGAGTTCGCGCGGATGATAATGGAGGTGAGTTATCCGTCGCATCGACTGGTACAGCAAGCTCCTTCACTTTTTTTTTGGTGACGGAAAAGTTACCGGTACGGTACAACGATGGGTCCAGTGGATCGGACACGTTGTGTCGAGCACCTTGTGAACGCGGCGTCTTCGCATTCCGATAAAGCATTATCTTGAGGGTATATTCACAAGGGTTATGCCTCCCAAGCGCAAACGTAAACAAATCACGGAAGCTGAAGCCAGCGGTTCACTTCAGCCTGGTCAGTCTTCTATCGACTCGAATTTTCCTGCTAGCAAGGCGCGCCGGGCGTCAGTTACCAAGAAAGTGACTTGCAGAGCGAATTTCTTGCCGAAGTACAAGGTACCCAGGAGCTCCGGTCAATGGTCCTCTCCAGACGGCTCTCAGCCCGACAATGATAAACCTGCGGTCGATGAATCCCTGATCGCCGAGGGTTCGATGTCTCTGCTGAGAAATTCCAGCGAGTCTTCGGAAACTGAGGATGTTCCTACTATAACTTCTGACCTCTCGCGGGGAAGCCAAGGAGCGCAGGTGACTTCATCAAAAGGCACTTCGATCTCACTATCTGAACTGCCAATGTCTCGGCCGCATCCGGAAGAGTCTGCCTCCACCCCGCGGAGAGCAGCAGTCCAAATAGAATCTGCCAGTGTGAAGGCCTCGGATACAAATTCCCGGCTTGATGAAAAGTTTCGTACGCCTTTACCGTTTACTCCTGCGTCAAAAATATTGCTGGGCGGAGCTCTCGCAACTCATTTCGAGACACCGTATTCCGACTTTGAATACAACTATCATGAGATAGACCAATACGTGAATGATGACTACCAGGCTAAGCAACGCGATATTTCCGCCACGCCCGCACGGATAACCTCCCTGCCCGATCAGGGGCTCATGCCGGAAATCGATACACCCATCAACACAGGGAGAAAAAGACTTGCAAGCACCTCAAACGGCGAAGCTTTCGCTTCCAGAACGTTGCTTGAAAACTTGGCGCCGACTGTGTATTTGTCGAGTGAGGGCGACTCGGACCCAATCAACATATTTCAGGCGGAAGACCACCTTGCTGACGAATTGCGTTCTGATTCCGCTGCCAGCGTCCCCTCTCCTCTGATTTTGGGATCACCCGCTTCCGACATTATTATCTCGGATGATGAAAGTCTACAACTGATTGCGAGTTTGGAGACGAACGCTTTTGCTGTTATAGACGATACGCCTGCTCCAGTGCGGACGGCGATCTCGGACAACGTAGCAGAGATGACTAGCGTTCCGCAACCGGGCGATTCAAATGATGGCGAAGATATGTTCTTACTGGTAAGGAAACCTGGCGAAAATTGACCATAGCATCTACTCACCGCAGTTGAATTTTGCAGTCTAACAAAATCTACGGGCTATCACCCGAGATTATAACAGCGTACGCACGCTGCGGAATCACATCACTGTACCCCTGGCAGGCAAGTCCTTTATGACTTTGTGACATGGTGCGCCCTAGACTTACACGTATCGGCAGGCCGACTGTTTGCAATTGGACGGCGTATTAGAAGGCACCAAAAACCTTCTTTACAGCGCTCCAACTAGCGGTGGGAAGAGTCTTGTTGCGGATATCGTAATGTTGCAAAAGGTCACGCGAACGAAGAAGAAGGCTATCATGATCGTTCCGTTCGTGGCATTGGCCAGCGAAAGGACGAAAGTCATGCAGAATGTCTTTGCTTCTGAGCCTTTGAAGATTGTTGGCTACTACAGTGATGTCGGATCGGCGACTTTTGATAATGTCGACATTGCATATTGCACCATCGAGAAGGTATACTTCCGCACTCATCATAGTCTTTGCGCAGGATTCTGATTCAGTGCATATCTTGTGCAGGCTAATAGTCTGGTGAATCGTCTCATTGAAGAAGACAAACTCGAAGATCTCGGGATCGTAGTGGTCGATGAGATTCATATGGCTGGGGATCCCCAACGCGGCTATTTGCTGGAGCTGCTTTTGACCAAGCTATCCTTTATTCTCGACGGCAAGCTGCAAATCGTTGCTATGTCGGCGACCCTCCCAAACATCGACATTTTCAGTGAGCGCTTTTATCTGTTACCGTTACTATCTTGCTATAAATACTGAACACCCAATTGCTAGAACGCTGGCTCAAGTCCCACCTATATATCACGGACTTTCGGCCGGTGCCCCTAACGGAGTTCATCAAGCTAGAGGGCAACCTTTACGACCATAGTGGACAACTCCTGCATACTCTCGGAAAAAAGACTAAGGACGATCCGAACTGGCTTGTTCCACTTGTAGCACCGGTCCTGCAAGCGAGCGCATCTGTTCTTATTTTCTGCGGAAGCAAAAGATACTGCGAAAACACTGCTCGACATCTTGCCACTGAACTTCCGAAGGTCATCCTTCCCGATGACGAAATCATGGCCCAGCGACGTGGAGTCGTTCGTGAGCTAGAGCGAACGCCGGGAAGCTTAGATGTGGATTTGGCGAACTTCATCATGGCTGGGGTGGCGTTTCATCATGCTGGGCTTATTACGGAGGAAAGAGACATCATCGAGGACGCATATCGTGCAGGCATCCTAAGAGTTATTGCGTGTACCTCTACTCTTGCAATGGGGGTCAATCTTCCCGCTCGCAGGGTAATCTTTCGCGAAGTTACTCCTTACGGCGGCCTTTCCGCCCGGCAATACCAGCAGATGCGAGGGCGTGCGGGACGAAAAGGATTGGATTCGCACGGAGAAAGTATTTTGATGTGTGAAAACCGCTCCGACATGAAGACTGCTCAAGCATTGATATCGTCCACTCTACCACCAATTACGTCCTGCTTGCTCACGGAGGTCAAGGGTATGAAGCGAGCTCTACTCGAAGTGATTGTAGCTGGAGTTGCAGTCACCAACGCGGATCTGTTGAAATATCTACAGTATACATTACTATACGCGGAACACGGGCGTCTAGAGAGTGAGACGCACGAATGTATGGAAGAAGCGCTACGGTTCCTTGTGACAAACCGATTTATCGAGGCGGCCCCAACAGGAAAGCATCTAGCGACCCGGCTCGGCCGCGCGGCAGTTTATTCTTCCTTGTCTCCCGAGGAGGCGCTGACGGTCTACGAAGAACTCCAGCGCGCCGGATCTTGCTTCGCCCTGAACGAGGAATTGCATACGGTGTACCTCGTGACGCCGGTGTACATGGACGAAAAATTGGTCAATTGGACAAAGTATCTCGAACACTACATGGCTATGATGGGAGACCCACGACGAAAGAACGTTGCCGATCTCCTTCGCATCGATGAACAACATCTAATGCGGGCCCACATGAAGCATGGTTGGGCTCCTGATTTCCACGTTGAATCACGACCGGTTCACAAGCGCTTTTACATTGCGATGATCCTCTACGACTTAGTACAAGAGAAAGATTTCGATTATATACTGCAGAAGTACGGAAACATTAGTCGCGGCGATCTTCAAAGCTTACAAACGCAATCAGGCTCCTTCGCTGGGATGGTCAAGATCTTCTGCCAACAGCTTGGATGGAGCAACCTGGTCGCTATTGTCGACAAGTTCCAGGAACGGCTCTGTTTTGGAGTTACTGCCGACCTAGTTGAGCTTATGCAAATCCCGGAAATTGGAGGTAGGATTTTGCATGAAGCTGGGATCCGGCAGTGAGCTGAATTTTCTTTGTGTGCTAGGGGTACGAGCGCGTCTTCTTTATAGTAACGGCTTCAAAGATGTAACCGCCCTGGTAAGTTGTTTTTTTTTCCACTATTCATGATGCTGGCTCTGATGAAAACCCTAGGCAGCGGCAACCATCGATGAAGTGTATCAGGTGCTCAGAAAGGGTGCAGCCTTCCACCCGTCGGACAAGGACCGGGATGCACAGACTCGGCTTCTCTATCGCGCCGCGCACATGATATCACAGGGTGCAATCAAGGTGGTTCAGGCGCAATTGCACGAGGCGACAATTGATGCGCAGAGAAAGCGAAATCTTCTTGCCAGAGTGCGCGATCTCAGCAGCCCTGCTTCCGGAAAAAGGGCTACCCAAATCCAACGTTCGCAAATATCGCGAAGAACGCCTCGGTCCAACACACGGCATCTCAAAAACGCCGACGTGGATACGCCTTGTCCAATTAAAGGTTCCCATATCCTGGTCCGGTCGGTTGTCACGCCAAGCTCTGTAGAAACGGTTCCTTACGCAGTTACTGCGGACCGAGATATTTCCTCGACGAAAGGATCGTTCTACTTGATTGACGCAACGGAGTCGAAATTGTCATGGCAAGAATTTCTTCTCTTATGGGAGACCAAGAAGGAATATGCCTGGAACTCTCATACCCTCGCCGATCCGAAGCAAGGCAAGAAGCTGATATCGTTGTCCGTCTGCTGGGAACTTGACACTGTCTATAACCTGGACGTCACAAGCAACCTTTTCGAGTGGGAAGGCATACGGAAAGTGTTCGAGAAGCGCTCCGTCAAACATTGTTGCGACGCTAAATCCCAATTACGGCTCCTGATCTCTAAATCTGTCATGCCCGCTCCTACATTTCGCGATCCCAAAATCGCTGCATGGCTTCTTGCGCCAGACTCTCCCGAAAAGCATTTGCAAGAGTTATATCGCTCTACATTTCCTCATGATCCCGGCCCACCGCCTACATTTCGTGTGGAACAGAGCACGGCCCGGGGAGCATGGCAAACCTTGAAGCTTTCCAGATTCCTTGATCTGAGAATCGAAAGTGAGGGGCTGACAGCCCATTACACGGGCATTGAGATGCCGATCGCTCCTATCTTGGCGAAAATGGAGCACGCTGGTGTTGGTTTTATGGAACAGGAGTTCCAAGCATACTATGGGATGTTCAAGAAGGCGCTGACGGACCTGGAGACCCGAGCATATGGCCTCGCTGGTTGTACCTTTGCACTCTCCGAACCTCGCGATGTCGCGAGGATCCTGTACGATAAGCTTGGCTTACCTTACCATACGGCATTGGATCCCATTATGAAGAGAGAAGACGACCGTCGTCGGGCGGCAGGCAAGAAACTCTGGCGCCGAACCTGCAAGGACGTCCTTCAAAGACTCGAAAGCCAGCACGAGATGCCAGGCATCGTCATGGAACACCGACGACTATCGTTGATTATCAGCACTCACCTTATCCCTGTGCAGTCGGCACAACTCCCATCGACCGAGTTCCAAATGCCGAGGATCAAAACGACACTGCAGACTCATACCGCCACCGGACGCGTGACCTCGACCAATCCCAACCTTCAAAATATTCCCCATCCACGCTTGGATGGTGATGGTTCGTCGGTCGACAGCGTAAACATCCGTAACGCTTTTCGGGCGGCCGACGGCATGGTGTTGTTAGCAGCGGACTACAGCCAGGTCGAGCTTCGTATCATCGCATCTCTGTCCAAGGACGAAAATATGATCAGTCTCATCTCGAGCGGCGACGACTTTTTCAGAACGTTAGCGAGCCGCATCCACGGAAGGCCCATCGAAGCGATAACAAAGACCGAGCGCGACGATGCTAAGGCGCTCACTTATGGGGGTAACGTCATTGATGTAATCCCATTATCGGCTTACATTGATAGTTGACATGATTTCCCCCCTTCGGTTGCTTAGTCATGTACGGTAAAGGTCCAACCGCCATTGCTGAGGATTTGCGCGTCTCGCTCGGGGAAGCCTCCAAGTTCCTCAAGAACCTAAACGCCCAGTATCCCAAGATAGGGCAGTGGAAGCAGAGAGTGATGCAGGGCTGCTACGAAAAGGGCTATGTCGAAACCATGCTTGGGCGACGACGTAGGCTCCCTGCAATCCACTCGAGCAGTTCCACAGAAAGGTGAGTCAACGTCATGGCTTCAGAGCCCGTCCATGACGCATGGGGAGCTCACGGAAGTGGTTTGTGCAGGTCACATGCGGAACGTCAGTCCATAAGTAAGGCCGCATTGACGTTGGTTTAGGTCATGACTACACGCAATTGCTAACAAACATTATCCTCAAGATACAACGGTTCAGGGGTCGGCGGCTGACCTCATCAAGGTTGCCATGGCTCATCTTGGTAGGGATTCCCTTGCTGATATCGATACTTGTGTGTTAAGGACTCACATGGGTGACCGGCCTACAGACAAGAAGTTCCGAGAGAAAAAATGGGGCGCTTGGATGAGTGACGGTACCGATCCTCGGCTGGTGCCGCACCTTATCCTCCAGATCCACGATGAGTTGCTTTTTGTAAGACCGTGATGAATCTCGAGCTTGTGGCCCGCGTATTGCTAAACTTCATACTTTCCAGGAGGTCCCGGTGGGATTGGTTGACACGATACGAGATGTGATCAAAGATTGTATGGAGAACACCGTCGTGCTCGAAGTGCCAATCAAAGTGCGGTTTAAGATGGGAAAGAGCTGGGGCGACATGAAGTGATAGCTTGGACCCCAGTGTACATATAGGGATTTGGCTCAGGGGAGTTCTCAGCTGCCATGAAAATACGTTTTGATTATGTGATAAGATGCTTCGGATTCGGATCGCTAATATGAGTTTGAGTGAACCCATGAAAAAAAAACTTCCGTTTTTCAAGACGGACACGGAGGTAGCCGAGTAACAGGTATATTCCAAGCCGAGGCAGATCTGCTCTGCGACGGACGCAGTTTTAGGATATAGATGACGGCGGTGGTGGCTTGGCAGCGGCATGGAAAGCTTTGTAGCCCATGACTCCCGCGGCGAGAACAGCAGCCGCGACGGCAGTGTAGCTTACATAGCGGACGATAGATCCTGCTGGGCTGCGACCAGTTCCAGGTATTGCGACTCCTCTGAGGAAAGCCACAAATGTATGAGTAGTTGTTCGGCCGAAAGAAAAACGTGGCTCGGACTTACGGATCCATCGCCACGCCAACCAGAAGGCTGTACAGCTCTGCAGTGACGTTATCTTTGATCGACAGACTGATGGGAACAGCGAGTCCAAGGCCACGACAGTAGGCGTCAGGTTGGACCTCATACCGCTGAAAAGAACCGGTGTTGAGATCTGTGCAACCGAAGAGCAGGTCAAAGCAGGCAGAATCGAGTCACCTGCGGAACGAGATCTGTGTCGCTCTTCGTGGCAACAAAAACGCAGGGGATGTGGTCGATGTTACATCGATTCTGATGAACGCATAAACCAGGTCATTTGGTGCAGATCTGTGTGTGTTGAATTGCACCTGCTCATCACATACCCGCAGATTTGCAACATAAGCGAAGGAGTTCACGTCCCCAGAGTCGTAGAGAAAACACAGAATGTCGCAAGCTTCAAGCTTCCTTCGATTCTGCAAGATTTCTGAGTCGAACTTGGGTCCAAACTCTTGCATCTACGAAAATCAGGAGGGTTAATGACATGCACTCTTCCACGGTCGGAAAGTGGCCAAACTCCGCCGCTACGAACCACAAGGTATTTTTCCACTCCCCCGATTTCGACCGAGTTCACAACAGAGTAGGAGCGCGTAGTTGGATCGTATGAATCGGTGAAGGGTTTGTTGACCAGACTACGTAGGAGTTGCGACTTTCCAGCTCCTGTAGCGCCGAAAACATAGCAGAGGAAGACGTTACGCTGCACGCGCCCTCGCCGTCGATCCGCCTTTCGGGGTTTTGTGACCTTCAACGCTGCCGTTGCATCGCCGTTGAACCCCAGGTAGGCAAGATACGCCAGCGTGGTCTTGTAATCGAGGAGGGTCGTCATGCTTTGCAAGAATCCGATGGTTAACCCACATGATCGAGTACGAAGCCCGACCGCATATTTACCTCCATTGTGCAAGAAATCCCTGTAATGTCACTGCACCTGACTCGTCGGTCAAAGTTGTTTCTGGGAATCCTGTAGCTTCCCAAGGGTTGCCGGGGGCCGTGCTGAAAAGCTCTGCTAGCTCCGCTTCCTTCAAAGCACCATCTTTATCCTGCAAATTTGTAAATCAACGGAATTATGTAATCTCAAGCAACCGCAGGTCCATACATGGTCAAAGGCTTGAAACAGCTCTATGAAGAATTTGTAGCCCTCACTGCTGAGTTCGACGGAGCCCCCAGCTGCAATTTCGAAGCTGAAGACGAGGCAAATTCAGTCTCAGCAAAACTCTATCTTTGACTTTTCGAATACTTACGGCGGACACAGAAATTCTTCTCGTAAGGAAAGATCATCTCCATATCCGAAGCGCCGCAGAACCGTCCATGTAGTTTCGAGACGGCCTCTTTGTATAAAAAGAGTATGAAGAAACAGAAATCCTAATAGTCACCACAGCAGTGAGTAAGGTGAAAAACTCAGCGTTGTTGACTTGTGCCGAGCCCACCATACCTATCTCTGTCAGACCGTTGTCCCGAACCCCATGCAGTTCGTTCTCTCCAACGACCTCTTTCACACTTTCAAGCTCCTGCCGCTGAAGCGGTGCCCCAAAGCATTTACTTTGAAACTCATTGATCTCTTCATCATTGAGAACACCGTCTTTATCGTGGTCGCATAGTTTGAATATCCGCCTCAGGGCTTCCACACAAGTTGCTTTCATGATCTGAGTGCACCGGATATTTGGTTACTGCGCTTTCCAGCAGAGAACTGCTTCGGTCGGAACGTACGTGTTCTCGTGAATCATACAGGGGTGCAGTTGGGTGCAGGACTGCCTTCTGTGCGAAGTAAAACACTTCCGGGACGTTCAAGGGCTGCTTTGCGGAGCATTCTACGCATGTTTCAACTTCCTGCGAGAGCATGGGTCAGGCGGAATGCTGCCGTGGGGAATTGAGCAGCTTTCTTACCTTGAACTCGTTCATGATAGGCGTCACCTGGTCCTCCAGTGCTTCATTGGTTGGATCCGGCCCGCGCATATCTATCTTATTTCCGACAAGCACCACTGGGACCTGAACGGAGTGCTGCTTAACCATCCGTCTCAACCATGCCTTTCTCCCAGCAAGACACCTCCTTACGTTCCGGCCGAGCTTTCGAATATGAGGTAGCCAGAACTCGCCCACATGCACAAACGTCTCCGGGTCATTCACCGCGTACACGATGCAGATGATGTCGGCCCTTCTGACCTCGGTATCGAGCTGCTCTCGATTCTCCACACGTGCTGTCCGTGGTTTCTCAAGTAAGTACAGGGAGTTGCGTACACGACAAGGGAATCCACAGCTTCCTCGAAAGCCTCACATGAAGAATCCACAATCCTCGTGGTAACCCGCTCACGCGTCCATTCTGGTGGTATGGTAACTTCTGGCACCACATGTTGAATCTGCTCGTTCCTCGCATTAGGCTTCGCTGCTCAAGTTTTTCGGATCTTTCCGCCTGCGCCCGAAACGTACGTGCGGAACAAAGGTTTCTTTGATCAGGGTCGTGATCAAAGTGCTTTTGCCGACCTTCTCTAATGAACGGCCAAGACATGAAGTGAGTGGTTGAGTTCGAACTTTATACCCTTAAGAGCTTTGGTGAACCCGTACCATCTCCGACCAGCAGAATCCGGATCTCGTCCCGCATGTTTATGGACGAAGAAGAGCAGGCTCGATTCTGGGAAGGACTATAGGTACCTGCCCGTTGACCGAAATGTTAGTCTTGCCAGCAGATCTTCCAGAAATCTAAACACTAGGGACACCCCACCTTCTGGATGCCTCTGATACGGAAACAAGACTAGAGACTTCTTTTCCCTGCGCGCGGTTGCTCTTTTGCTCCCCGGCGGCTCTGCAAAATGTGTGGGGGTCTGTCGGTCGTTACCGTTGTCATGCGAAAAGGAAGTTCGTCCGAGCTACTCGGACTCTTCTTCCCACCTTGTCTCACGCGCGCTGAAGGACCGTTCCGTTCCACTTTCCACAGTAGAGAACGGACCTGTCTCTCATAGCTCCTGCTGCCTGCTACCTCCCCATCCCCGTCAACGGGACTGGTTGCGAAAGTTCTCCCGGCCCTTCATTTCACACAAGCTGCAATACGACACGCGATGGCGGGAACCAGTAGAAGTGCCGCTGTGAAGCGCCTCATGAAGGAACTAGCCGACCTCAAACAGGACCCAAGCAACGAATTTGCCGCTGCCCCGCTCGAGGATAACCTTTTCGAATGGTACGACGGTTCATCTTTCGCGATGCGTGATCTTTCCACGCAAATCAGGGATTGATTTTTGATTGCTGCGTTCACACCAGGCACTTTACTTTGAGAGGTCCTCCCGAAGGAGGCTTCCAAGGCGGCCGGTTCCACGGCAGGCTGATCTTCCCACCGGACTATCCTTTCAAGCCTCCGAACATCTCGTTCATGACTCCCAACGGGCGATTTGAAATCGGCAAAAAGATCTGTCTGTCCATCACGGGCCATCACCCCGAGTACTGGAGACCGGCCTGGGGCGTCCGACTGGCCCTCACCGCGTTGATATCCTTCTTACCGACACCGGGAGACGGAGCCATCGGTGCCCTGGACCACACGGAGGAGGAGAGGAAGGCACACGCCTTGGCGAGTAGGACCTGGGTGTGTCCGACGTGCGGAGGACGCAACGAGGACGCGCTGCCGGACGAGAGCGAAGTGCCGTCCGAGAGACTGGTTGGGGATCCCGAGCTCTCGTTTTCCACACGGGACGCTTCGACCGTCTCGATGAAGCAGGAGGAGACGAGCCCGTCTACGACCGGAGATGCAGAGGCCGCTGACCTCGACCCTACAGCTTCGAATCCCGATACGAGGAGATCCGTCCTCAGAGAGCTTCCTGTGGTGGATGCTCCGCCGATCCCCGTCTTGACCTCCCCTTCAAACTCCCAGCATCCTTTGCCCCCGTCCCAACCGCAAGCGTTACAGCCAACGGAAACACTGCCGGCGGCACCTGTCATTCCCGTGCCACGGAGTCCCGTCCCCGCCGCTCTCGCTGCCGCACCTCCACTGGCAGTGCCTCCACCGACACAGGCACCAGCACCAGCACCAACACCAGGTGCATCTCCTGTTGCTGCCATGCGGCAATCCCTTCGAATGGTCGAGACGGCTCTGGGTGTCGTCTTGATCCTGCTCGCCGTGCTGGTATCACGACGGTACTCGCACATGGACGAGTACGATGATGACGATGTGTGATCGACTTTGACGGATAGAATGTATTTCAGAATTCTATCTTCGCACACATGGGAACCGCCTTTTTCTTTTCTTTTCTCTCGCTCTTTCCTCACACCCTCAGTTCGGTGGCTGTGGCGACGGCCCTTCCGACCTTGGCGTAACCCTTTACCGTCTTTTGCTTCTCCGGGATCTCGTTGACGAGCCTCACGGAGACGAGCTCTCTCGCCTTGAGGATGAGACCGGCGTTGAGGGGAGCCACGGGCCTCCACACGACCTGTCCCCTTCCCCACAGACCCAGGGCGTGCACGTGCTCCTTGACGCTGGCCGACAGCCCGTTCAAGGATCGCCGGAGCGATATCTCGTAGAACGCGTAAGGGTAGAGGTTGGCGTCCGTGATGGGGAGGCTTTCTTCCGGGATGCGGGGACGGACGAACGTCGCCCGGGTGGTCCCGACGGGGAAGGTGGTTGGGAGCGGGACGGCGGTGTCGGTGTCGGTGATGTGACGACGCGGTGCGGTGGGACGGAGGGCGCGGATGTGGAGTGGGATGTTGCGACACCAGGGCCGTTGCTTGGAGGCCGTCTGCCTTTCGACGGGAGGGGCTGCGAGTTGGGCCGAGGTGGGAGCTCGCGCTGCTGTGTTGGGTGCGGATTTGCGGGGATAGCGTGCGGCAGACGATGCTGTGAATGCACGGGAAGGTGCTGCGAGGAGGGAGCACCGTGACGACGCCTTGAAAGCGAGGTCCCCAAGGCTAGACATTGTTGATTGTGCGGGGTCGCGATCGCAAGTGGGTGTTAGGAAAGGATTGAAACTGCGCGGAGGATATGCAAAAAGCGAAATCCAGGCAGAGGTGTGGCTGTGCGCACCATCTGGGCGGTCGCCCATTTCGTGGCCCCAAAAAGACTTTCCTACGAACCGTGAGCTGAAAGCATTGGAACTCAACGCTGGGCTCCAGGAGCGCATCGTGGCCTACTCGTCGTTTGGTTGATAGAAGGTGCAAGGTGGTCGGGGATTCACTTCCTGCGGGCATGTATGGATCCCCCGTCAGTCCATTGCCTTGGCAATGGGGGGGCACAGTCACGCGGAGATAAGGGATGGTGTCATCAGCACTCGTCAACCCGTCGCTCGACCCTTTCGAAACGCAACCTCCAAAGAATGATATCCTTCCACCATGTTACGTGAGGACGGCCGGGTCTGCATAGTCGGCGCAGGGGCTTGCGGTCTAGCCACTATCAAAGCCCTTCAGCATACCGAGGAAACTTGCTCTTGGTCCGTGGAAGCGTTCGAGAAGAGAACCGAGGTTGGAGGAGTCTGGTAGGTCCTCAGTGTTTTTCGCTCGGTACATGGAGAGCTAGCCCCGAATGTCAAGAGACTAAGAGGGTATCTGCTTTCACCAAGGGTTCCATCCCATGTCCCGTCGCCTCCGCAGGTGCCATCGACCCCGCTTTACGATTCGCTGACTACAAACCTACCTCATCCGATCATGCGGTTCACCGACTATGCTTTCCCCGCCGGAACTCCCCTGTATCCGCATCATACTGTGGTCCGCACCTATCTCCAGTCTTACGCCAACCACTTCAGCCTTGCGCCGAGCATCAACTTCGGTTGTGAGGTCATACGGGCCCACCGACTCGACAGAGAGTGGGAAGTGACAATCCGCGATCGGCATGGGTCGCAGCAGCGGCGGATGTTCGACTTTCTCCTCGTATGCTCTGGGCACTTTAGTCGACCAAGAGTGCCAACCTGGGAGGGCCTGCAGGATTGGAAGGCGGCCGATAGCAGCCGGGTCTTCGAGCACTCGATCTACTACCGAAACCCAAAGTCTTTCTCTGACAAGGTGGTTCTGGTCATCGGTGCCGGGCCCTCAGGAAACGACATCTCAGCCGATGCACGCACGGTGGCTCGGCAAGTCTTTCGTTCGGTACGCTCTTCAGGTCTCATACCCGAAGACCCTCACCTCAAGCCTGCCATCGCCCGCTTTCGCGCTGACGGCGTAGAGTTCGAGGACGGCTCGGTCCTGTCTGATGTCGACGTGGTCGTGGCGGCAACCGGATACGAGTTTTTTTTCCCGTTCATGGAAGAGACCGCCTTACCGCCCCTTTCCCATCACATGATTCCACCGACTCCGGACGGATGCAAAGATCCGACATCCTTGTTCTTCCTTGGAGCCCCGTCTTTGGTCATTCCGTTCCCCCTCTTCGAGTTCCAAGCCCTTGCGGTCGCCCAGATCCTTGCGGGCCGACCGATCGCAGCAGGATCTCGGGAAACCCGACATGTTCTGGCGGACGGCTTGCAGTTCGCATATTGCAACGCTTTGGCCGAAGCATCAGGTATCGCCAGGCGCGTGCAGGATTGGGTTCCCCGTATCTATGCCTTGAAGGCTGTACTGCGTACGATATGGGTTCGTCTCGAAGCCGAAGGGGACTCGCAGCGATGGGTGCATGGGGTGGAAGGCGTCGATGGCTGGCGCAAGGTGATGGAAGACCTATTGGACTATGGAGGACAGAAGGGATGGGTTTCGATACCAAGTCCCGACCGCCGACGGAACGGAAGCGGCATGCCCCTCCGAAGCGACGGAGGGAGTTGTGTACGAAAAGAAGGCACTCTACTAGAATAACATTTTGCGCCGAGGAGGTGGTGCCCTATCATTTCACACTGGAAGATCAAAAATTTGAGAGGATCGTTGGACAGCGGCACGCGAGGAGCTCTCGTTTGGCCGCCCTCCCTTCTCCCTCTCGTCTGCCCGTTCTGGCACCGCCGTCATCATCGCACAACTTCTTGCCCGAAGGAGAAAAAGAGGAACGAAGCGAAAGCGGCATGGCAAAGCTACACTTTGCAGACGTTCAGTTGGCCTTGGGTCCAGTGCAGAGAAAAAAGGAGGCTCTTAGTCAACACCTCGTGAGATGCTCCCCCCGCCGCTGCACACCACCTGCCCCATATAATCCCCGCCGGACGGGGCTCCCTTCTGGTTACCGTTCTAGCAACCTCGTCGACCCTTCACTCGTCCTCACCTCACCCACCGTTCGCT
>JADGJA010000153.1:3297-35705 GCA_027596035.1 Thoreauomyces humboldtii
GCCCCCGGCGTTGCCCCCCGCGGCGCGGGGCGGCGGGTCGGGGGGGGGGGGGGCCCGGGGCGGGGGTGGGGGCGGAGGTTGCTGTTGAGTTTTCGCCTGTGAAACCGGTGGATTCGCCAGTGACGGCGAACCCGGCGTCCCGAGTGCAGGAGTCACGATACCGATTCCAGCTGGCGCGGTGGATGCAGCGGCGGCGGCGGCGGCGGCGGCAACGGCAGCAGCCTTCTTTTTCTTCTTGTTCTTCCGATTGCTGACTTTTCCCTCCAGAAGCGCAGCGGATGCTGGTGGAGAAGGTGCGTGGGTTTGCGCTCCGGCCACGCCCGCGTTCGATGCGGAGGCAGCGTCCCTTCGCACGGCCTCTTCCAGTTCCTGGTCGTCTAGAAGATCCGGAAGGTCGTCAAGATGAGGAATCTGATCGTAAGCAATAGCCTCCTCTTGTCGTCTCAACTCTCTAATCTCGCTTTGAATCGCGGGATCAGACTTTGACGGTTTTGCAAGTGACATCTGTCGCTGCGGTTGAGGTCGCAGCGTAGACGGGAAGTTTCCTGCAGCCGAAGCGTTCGCGTTCGAACCGTTCTCCGAGATAGCCTTGGAAGCAACGGCGTCCGTTGATGATGTATCAGGAGCTAAAGATGTTTTGAATAAGGCTGAGGGAAGCTTGAAAGCAGGGACACTCGATGCGGCGGAAGCTGCCACGTCCTGTTCCGGAGTTCTTACAACCGGATCAAAACGTGACAGTGCAGGGATTTTTCCCTTGCCAAATTCGATAACTGTTTTTGCTGGGACCGATGCAGAGACGTCATCGGAGAATGAAAAGATGGGTAACGGGGCTGATTGCGAAGAACCATCCGAGAAGGTAAAGGGACGCGGCACAGGTGGAGAGAAGCTTGGTCCCGGTGTGAACAGCAACGGTGGAGTGACGGTGCTGGTTCGAGCGATAGATGGCGACATATGGAATGGTGCTAGCGGCGCCCCACTCAGCCCATCATTGGCGTTCGCTGGTACGGGGCCCAGAACAACCTCTGTATCACCTCCCGCCGAACCAGGGAGGCCACGTTTTCGATGTTTGTTGGCGATTGGGCGGGATCCGGGATGTTCGTCGGATACGTCCGAGCCGTGAGAAGGTGGAACGATGAAGCCAGTCCACGATACCATATTGGGAGCCGCTGTAGAACCACTTCCCATCGGTGTGCTCGAAAACGATGGCGGCACATGTCGATTGGCCGTGCCATTAATATGCGGCGATTTCAGCTTCTTCTTGGGAAGGGCTTTGATCGGCTTGTAAAAACCTCCAGAAGCGCCCACGAAAGGCATCGGCCTAAGCATCGGTTGTCCGAATTGCCCTGCCGCTGAGGCTAGCGAAGAAGAAAGCTCCGTTGGAAGGCTGAATGCTGGGACGCTAGCCATAGTACTAGCTCCGGGTAATGGGAAGTTTCCGGAATAGTTGGCCGGTGGAAATGAGGACGCAGACTCGGAATTTGACGTGGTGGACGAATTTGTTGCCTGGAAGTAAACATTGACATTGTCTGGTCCTGCTGCGACTGTTAAACGATGTGAGATCGTGCGGCGATCAATACGGGACAAGTTACAAGAACAAACCATGGGCAGGAGGGGCAAAGAACGTGCTGAATGGTGGAGGTGTCGTAAAAGGTAGTTGTTGTCCGTCGTTGGGACGCAATCGTGGTACTTCCTGCGACAACTGTCCAGTCCAACTTGCGCTGCCGGGTCCATTCGGCCGCAGGTTTGAGTTCCCCTGACCTAATTCCCCAAACAAAGAGCCTTGCTGTGTCTTGGAGTACTCCGAGAACAAGCTGGGAGGAAAGGTGCTCGACGGTGCGCTGCTAGTGGACGCAAGGGTCGATGGCAACTTCCCAGAGTGCGTGGAGTTGAGGTAATCAGCAAAGTCGGGGATAGTAGGAGGCCATCCTTCCGTGACCGCTGATTTCGGTGGCAGCTGCCCTTTAGGAACCGTTTCCGTACCGTAGGCAACGAATCCGCCATCATCTGAGAACGCCTCGGTGGCCGGAAGCTCCAAGGGCTCACCGAAATCTTTGTCCGATGGGCTTCGGCCCTGCACCGTCAATGAGAACGCCTGCAAGGACGAGATGGGAGCCTGGCAATGGTGAAACGAGTTTTCTTGACTCTGATGTGCCTCTGCCGATGCAGGTACGTCAGAAGAGAAGGGGACAGGTATCCTCACCGGTGTGAAGGAAGAGGATTTACTGTTGAAAATGCCCAGGCTATGCGGCGAGGTCGCGATGCGACGTGTTCGAGAAAGGGGAAAGGGCTGGGCAAGCACCTGTGAGGTTTAAGACGAACAGGTTCAGCACTACTGTGAGACGAGAGGACACGCGCCTGCAAGGTTCCCTCCTGAAAGCTTCACCCAAGCACCATTGGCGCTCGACTTACCCGAGGAGACGACTGCGCGGCTGAGGCAACGGTCGGGTCCGGGGGTTCCGGGGACAGACCAGGTATCCTCAGGTAGTACTCGGCGTCAGGATCATACAGATCTAGGTCGGAGTCGAGGTCGTCTGTCTCTTCCTCAGCCACTGACTCTTCCTCTTCCTCTTCTTTGGAGGTACAGACGTCGAGGTGCTGGCAGTCGTGCGCACGTCGGTCTTCCCTCGAGCGGGTCCGACAGCAGCTGCAGTGGCAAAGAGACGGTGAAGGGTCGTGGGGTGGAATGGCTTCGATCTGCGGAGAAAGCTGTGCTGGCGGGTTTGAGGTGGCTACGTCGAGTATGTCGTCTTTGGCTTGCAGCTGTCCCATTCCGCAGCCTCGCAAACCACCTCCGCTGAAATGGGGAAGTCAGTGGTCCACTGACAAGGCGAGGAAGGGATGGCAGTGCAAGCACCGAACAACAGCAGGGAGTTCCGAGTCGATGCGTTCCTGCACGGGATGGCGGTGGTGATGGTGGTCAGAAGGGACGGGAGGTTATCGTCGTCTGCTACCACTAGCGATCTCTACTTTCTGGGGGAAATGGCAAAAGGGTTGGGTGCGAAGATACGGTAGGAGAGGGTTTCGCGCGAGGCAAGAAAGCGGCCCTCGCGCGGGCCAAGCAAGCGTTCCTCGTTCTTGTAGTAAAAGTTCGTTCCCACCCACAGGAGCATCCTTGCTGGAGATCAATCCCACCTCTGAGCCCACCCACGCTTGCACGGAGAACGATCTACTTGCGAGCAAGAATCCGCCCTGCGAAATCCACTGTCGCGCTGAACAGAAGCGAACCATCACCATAAGGAAAGCCAGCCATGAAGAGGAGACCCCAACCCGAACGCGCCGACACCACAGGCATATCGGTCAGGCCAGGCCCACAGAGCGGCGGGGTACCTGCTGTTACCGTCGAAAACGCCCTGGCGCATAATCCCTACGTCGATTCGTTTCCCGTGGGTTGCAAGGACTTCACTCGCCCAACGTCGAAACTCCCGAGCTGACCACATCCCGTCTTTAGAACTCAACAATCTCCCCATACGGAGCGTCTTTCCCTCCTGCCCCGGGCCAGCAACTTCCAAATTTCCCTCTGACATCCGCACAGGCCCGCCGTGGGCCTCGGACCGCCGGTCCCCGTCAGATCGCACCGCAGCGAACGACGAAGACTACTCAGAAGCTCGTCCTGTTCCCCGACGATGGCGGCGTCCCACAACCCCCACCTCCTTCTGTTCCTTCAGGGCTGGACGAAGAGAATGGTCCCTGGTACTCGGGCTACAACGAAGTCGTCGTGCCTGATGTGGTTCCGGATGCAGCCCGTACCGAGGCGGAGAGGATGAGCAAAGACGAACGCACGAAGCTTCCAAGAGGTGACTATGACCTGGATTACCGGACGGCTCCCATCATTTCCGTACCAACCGAAGGATTCCCTCATCAGTTACGAGTCACTGCATAGCGGAGGGCTACAAGATTACCGAGATTGCAAAGTTTGTTCGAAATAACCACTCGGTCTCACCGAAAAAGTACGACGAATGCTTGTATGTTTCGTATGACGTCGAAGCGCAAGCCAAGACGTTCGGCGCACCAAAACCAGGACCTCGTCCTATTAAAATGACTCAGTACGTTTCGAATCACTGTCTATTTTCTGATGCCACGTCGATAGCTTAACCCATGTACCTTCCAGCATTGCGAAAGAGCGCGTGGCTCGACAATCTCCGCGATCACCGGTGTTTATGCCAGGAAGTTTTGCCGAGTTCCCAGATTTACCTCAAGGTTATAGTGAAGCCATGGAGCATACGCCACCGGAACCCGAAGGCGAAGAGGCGCAAGGACAGCCATCGTGGATGTCGCGGGGAGAGGTCTTCATTTTTGATTACGGAGTTATCGGTCAGTAAGTTTCGATCCGCATTCAATGACACTTGGGTCTCACATTCGCATTTCTTGTTCCCAGTGTTTTGGAATTTGAGTGAGGCCGAAGAACAGGCATATCTGCGAATAATACGGCAATTCGCGGTAGAACCGCTTCCTAAAGGTGTGGCGCGGTGATTACGGAACAACTTGGCACAGAGGACCAACGTAGTTACCATCTTTCAAGATGAAAGCGAAAACGAAGACTTCCACTATCAATACGACCTCTCCGGTCCTCACCAACCCCGCATTTTCAACGACATGATCACGTAAGTCTCGGGTTGCGTTGACATACATCTTCGTATCGAACTCACCACGTCCGTTCTGCCAGGCTGAAGAGCGGCAGTGAACTCATCAAGCTCACCATCTCTCATGGTCTCGCGCAGTCCGTAAAGCTCGCCTTCTTTGAGAATGTCATGGAAGTGACCATCGATGGGACGATCCCTCTCCCGCGCGCGATGGCCAAGCATGGCGAGGTCAAGATGACCCGAACGGACGTCATGAAGATCGTCGGACAGCTTTTCACATTGAAGATGAACGTGAATCTCATCAGCAATGTTCTGGGTAAGACCGCATAAGACCGCATAAGAGGGCCGGCGGTTTTTGGGGGGCCTCGGACACTTAAAGTTTGCGAATGTCACAGACACGCCGGAGCTGTTCTGGAGTGAACCGGAGCTCGAAGGTCTTTACAATGCCATCCGAGGTGAGCATCGCCCCTCCTCAGTCTCGTCACTCTATCACGCTGCAACAGGTCATAACCTGCTGGTTCGTTCTCGTTAGGCTACCTCGAAATCTCGCAACGAGCAAAGCTCCTGAACACGCGGGCCGACATCATCTCGGATCTCCTCAACATGCTCACGGATCACATGAACTCCAACGAGATGTCCTACATCACCTGGGTCGTCATCATCCTCATCATGGTTGCGGTTGTCATCGCGGCGGGAGAGGTTTGGGTGAAGGTCCTTCGATTACGGGCTGGCATGGAGGACTGAGTATATACTAGCATTCCATTCTCATAGCTATACGTAGCGTTAATATGCACTTTCCTAATGTCTTTTCGCATCACGGTGCTCGTTACGTTGCAAGAAGCTCAGACTATCTGATTTGGCTTCTCGCGTCTCTTGATAGATAGAATAAATAACTGTATGTACATAGTTCATCTAAGACGTCGAGTGCGCAGCAGCGGAGGGGACCCATCAAGTTGGAGAATGCTCGGGCGAAGCGACGACCGAGTCTGGCGGGAGGAGGAAGCTCACGGACCTGGTCCGCTCCCTTGCCTCCTGTTCCAAGCGATCGATCTTTGCCTCCATCCTCGCCAGAACGGCCAGAAGGGAGGCGTCCGCCTCGCCGCCATCGTTGTAGGCAGGACTTCCCTGCCTCTGTCTCTCCCCACCCGTCACGTTCGTGTTGACCATCCTCTGGGTCGGATCCATGGCCCTCCTGGACGCACCCACGATCCCGACGCCCTGGAGTCCCCCGTCTCCGTCCGCGCACTCGAGGTCCAGTCTCCAGGTCTCGAACGCGACGTTGGTGGCGCAGAAGTTGTCTATCCGGGACGACACTTCGGGCGGGTAGATGAACTCGAAAACGGCGATGGCGAGGAGCTCGGGCAGGAAGATGGCGGCGCAGACGTACTCGAGGAGGGCTCGCAGTCGTGCGGCTCCCACCATCAGGTGGAGTGGAAGGCAGAGGAGTTCGAGGAGGTTGGCTGGTGGAAGGAAGGGAACTTCATGACTACGCTGGATGTGCTCGAGGGTCCTTTCGGCGAATAGGAGCTGATACTCGGCCTGTTCGTGCGCAAAAATCGCAAGGTCAGGATGGGGTTGCTGCAGCCAAGATTTGGGACTCGACGATAGGCTCTCACCTCGCTCTGGAGGCGAACCTGCTCGTACGAGCTGTTGAATACCGCGATCAACAGGTTCATGAAGATGAGGTACGAGATGAAAAGGAACGTGTGATACAGGACGGTGCCGTAGATCATGTGTATGCGTGCCGCATCGTCGTACTCGGGATCCGCCATCAGACCCTTCAGCAGCAGATTGACGATTGAGGCTACGTCCGCCAGCCCCGCTCGATCGGATCCTGGCACTCCGCCCGTAGGTCCCTTCGCCAGCCCGTAAAATGCTTGTGAGAAGCCCAAGATGATGACACCTGAAAGACGCGAACAATATGAGCGAGCCATCCCAGAAGCAACGCAGAAATCCTGATATGTCGAGTGTTTACCAATAAGAGCAAAAAAGTTGAACGCATCCTTCAGCATTCTCCTTATGGTGATCAGCAAGTAGCCAAAAGTTCGAAAAGTGTTCAGAAGCTCGAGAGTCCGAAACCATATCAGCACGGCACCACAGGACAGCACGTTATACGAAGTATCCATGCGGCTAACGCGAAGGTCCTCATCGGTCGAATGAACGCCCATGACGCGGAAAAGAAAAGAGATCACAAAGAGGGTGTAACCAGCGTAATCGATCCAGTTCCACAGGCCGACGGCATCAAATGTGCGGTGGGCGACAAGTAAACTCTTTGTGTCTTCAGCGATGAACGATAAAGCCATCACGTAAAATATGTACTCTGGTACAGTGGGAGTGTCGGTTCGGCGTACGACGATGTACGAATACAGGAATATCCAAAGAAAGTAGATGACCATCGAGGTGTAATATTGGTACCTTGGCACCTTGATCTTCCACCAGTGAAGGCGGAACTTGCGAGATCGGTGATGTGGTATGTCCTGCTCGCGGATGATGCCGGATGCGCGGGCTCGACCAAATTGACGTTCAAGGCGCCGGGCGCTTCGAGTGTTGAGGACGTAGTTTCCCTGCCAGACAGCGACCATGGTTTCGTGCACGCGTGCGTCGGAGATGAAGTGGGTGGCTTTGGCGGCGACAGCCACCGTCAGAGCATTCTGCACGGGCTCGTAGACGGTTTTGAGCTCGTCCCATTGATGGGTCAGGACCTGGGCAACGCCGTTCAGCAAGCTTGTAGGCTGGGAATCCTCCTCCAACCTGTTCAGGAAAGTACCTGCAGGAGACCTACCTCCGTCAGAGCATCCAGGCGATCGTGCTCGGCTACGAGGAGAATGGCTAGGACCTCGGCGTACAGAGCGCGCGATTGAAGCTAGGAGAGCATGGAACATTTCGGTGAGACGTCTCGCCACTATGGGTCGCTCCTGGGGAGGGAAAAGGGGACGAACCAGGGCGTGGTTTACACGGTCGGCTTCGGCGTCATCGCGGAACTGCTTGCAGACGACCAAGGTCGCGTAGCTGTGGTGGGGGCAAAGAAAGACACGTCGGTGAGCAAGAGTGATTTTGCGGGAACCCTTGAGAAGGGAGGGAGGCACGAGAAGCGAGGGAGGCTTACACAGAGGCCCTTCCCATCTTTGCCTTGACCTGCTTCTTTATCTCCACGCTGAGCTGGGTGGAGCGCAGGATGTGGGCCATCTTGACAGGAACCTTCACGGAATCGTTGATGAGGTCGCGCACGGTGGCCAACATGTCCTCCTTCTCGAACGGCGTCCATGGCTGTGGAGCGCTCGACAGGTCTGCGATGGAGGCCGACGAGAGCAGAGGGGTGAGGAACTCTGCAGCGGTGCCCTGGACAGGAGCTGGATAGAATAGGGAAGGGCGTCGCTGAGGGTTGCGGTGGCCCTCTTCGGTCATGTGTCGTTCGTTCGAGGCGGATGGAGATGCGTCCTGCGCCGTGGACTGTAACCCTAAAAGCAGGAGGACGAGAAGAAGCGCGCAAGAACAAAGTTCCCCTTATGACCCGAACCCAGGTGACGCTTTCCTTTGGGATTGTCGAAGACCGATGGGGGGCGAGGAACGAGAAAAGGGAGTGCTACTGTGAATGGCATAGCGGGTCGCGTGAGGGAAGTTGCTCCCTGTTCCCAAAAGCGTCATTTCCGGTACGTGTGGCAGTGAAAGTCCATTTGTGCTGCTGATCAGCCTACACAGCCACCCACCTGTCTGTCCGAGCGCGTCCAGGACGGGGGGCTTGCACGTCGTCCCTTTCCTCCTCCTCCTGTAATATGGGTCCCTCCTCCCTCGTCACGATATAGAGGTGCACCCATTGCCTTGTCCGATTCCCACGCTCGTCATCCTGCTCACGCATGTATATACCATAGTAATACCATAGTGACCAAACGTTGATATGCGGTCCCCTTCCGCCCCTCTCCCGCACGAGCCACCACCGCCTCCGTCACCGTTGCCGTCGAGACGACCAAAGGCAGCAAGTTTCCTCAAGTCTGCCTCGCTCGGCTCTCCGTCCTCCATCCGGAGGCCTTGTCCAAACGTGTTCCTCCTGATCCATGCACCCACAAGTCTACACCCTCTGCCACGTCTGGAGGAACTGATCCACGCGTGCGCGCTACGGGTGCTCCTTTACTTTTACATTCACGTCGATCCGCGCTTCACCTGGAGCTACCAGCTGGCCGACCTGTCCGTCGTCTCGACCGTTCACCAAAAGAACACCCGTACGGTGATCCGACACACCATGGACTTTGGTGTCGAGAACTTGCAACGGTTTGCGCAGGACCTGCGTGGCCAACTGTATGACAACCCTCCGCCGTCTTGCGACGCAGACGACTCAGACCTCAACTCTGAACTCTGCGGACCATCCTTGTCCAACATCGCCATCACACTCAGGAAAGCACTGACCGACTTTCGTTGGAGTTGGGTATCGCCGACAGGCAACGGTGTTCACCCTTCGCCTCGTCGCGCTGGTCGGACCTTGCACTCGTCCGTGCCGATCAAGCCAAGGAACTATCTCTACCTGATCTCTTCAGCACCAGCCAGTGCAAAGGAACTGGAGGCATTCGTCGGGGCATCGACGGACCGTGGAACCTCTTCCGAGCGATCCCGCGTCGATCACGATCTATGGACAGTCTGTGAACAACTACTCGGAGGTGGCCTTTGGAAAGGCTTCATCGATTCACGGGTCGCTCTCACCTGGCTTGGTGTACCCTCGTCAACATACACCGCGGGAGACTCCATCTCCATCCCATCCGACACCGGTCAGGTTCGTACAATAATGCGGCCAAACGCATGCCTGGTCACTGGAACTCACCCCATTTTTTATACCCAGCAGGATCACCTTATTGAGACGGGCCTCTCCAACATCCTTGCCGCGTACGGCGGAATAATGATCCCCGCCGAACAGCTTGCTCATGGTCCTACTTGTATTCCCGCGGCTACACTGTTTCACAGACTCGGACCAAAAACTCTGGATCCCCGTATCGGCCTGGACGTACTTGCCGGCATGGAAAACAAATCGCCGGTTTCCTTCACAGACTCAGAGCGATTCCTCGGAGGCTGTCAGAAGCTCTGGAAGGGGACATTGAGTTTGGGGTCGACAAACAAGGGTCTGCCGGCTATGGCCACAGTCGGAGCGAAGGCGAAGATTGAAAGCCAGGCGTTTGAGGTTTCGGTTCTCGCTATCAACACGTAGGCTTCCGTCGCTAGAAGCTTGGGAGCCTAAACAGCACTCTGACTTGAGATACCTGGTTCTTATCGTAGGAAACCGGGCATAATGAAGCGACACTCTAGCAAACGCTCACTATTATCCAATGTTGATACTCCAGTCACGCAACAAAACCCTGACGGACCAACTTTCAGTGTCACGGCGTCCGAACTGGCTGAGATTGGGTGTATGCACAGCACTCTCATTGAACCAACATTCCTCGAGCGCCACGTGTTCTTGTTTGCAGCAAGCATCCCAGATTCGCCAGGGCTCTTTCGGTATCTCACATTACTGCAAGCGGAAGGAAATGTCTGCATGCTTGAGGTGTATCTTGATGTTATCGTTCCGACTGTGGCGGAGCCAGCCAACACTGGATCCTCGCCACCTGATGGCGAGAGTCTCCCATCTCTTACAGAGTCACCTACGCAAGAGGATAACCCTTTTATGGACACGAGCCCCATTGCCGGTTCCGTTCAGTCTGAGAAGCGCCTTGCGGTTCTTATCCCATCTGCGGGCTCTGCATATCTGCGCATTGTCGAAAGACACCACGAGATTCGTATACGGACCAATCTTGGAAACACCCGGGCCGCGAATCAAAAAGGTCTTGGCCGGAGCAATTCCCAGGAGGTCGAATCATGGTTTGCCGCCACATTGGATCCGGAAATCAAGAGTGTGCTCTTTCATGGAGCCCCTCTAGCCGGACTTGCATTGAAACTAACGTCTGCTACGATTGGAATATGGACTCCTGAATGCGATGGACGTAGAGCCGACCGAGACCCCTCAACTCACCCTACCACGCCAGCTCTTCAACGGTTTACATCGCCCTTGCCGCTTAGTCGAACTCCAAAGAAAACGAAACTTCCAACTCCCCGGTATCAATGTGTTGAGGATTTGGGCACCGCCATTCGCGAGAAGTACATCGCCACGCTTTATGGAAATACTACAATCGTACTTTTCCTTGAAAGCATGGTGCCTTTGCTCTGGTCAGCCTTGGATTCGGTCGTGGTAAAGCGAGATGGCGCCCCATCTCCAGGCAAGCGAAAGTTCACACACGCGCGGACAGTTATGACCGAAGCATTCCTGGAGTCGATCAAACGCAGCATCCTCCTTCCAGTGAAACAACTGGAACACAAATACCGAAGCTTGCCGGATCTCTTGGATCAGCCGTCGTTGACAGACACGGAGGAACCAGGGAAACTGCCGTTGCTAGACTCTGTGGAAGAGGCGGCTCTGGAAAACTGGCGCGACCGGCTGTGCAGCTCGAGTACGAGCGACGCTTCGGCTCGTAGAAGCGTACTGAGACGGGAGCTCACAAAAATCCGGTTGGAAGAGTAAGCGAGGACACGATGGGGAGTCACTGATCACGGTTTGGCTTACGCTTTCTATCATCAGGGCCAAATTGCAGTTAGTCATATTGCTGGAATGCTTGCGTGTTCACCGCGACATGTCGGCAACGCTCCCGGATATTGCCGCATGGTTTGCCCGACCAGCGCCTCCTGTCGACGCTACTACAGCGGCACCCGGCAAGCGTAAACGAGGCGGCCGAGGAGGATTGGACGACATTTCTGTGAAGCGACCAACCAAGCGGCGAGCTACAACCGATTCGGCGCCTTCGAAAACCTTGGACCCAGCACCACCGGAAAACGATAGTAGCACCGCCGAGAACCCCGCCGCATGTGAAAATCATTACATTCGAGCTTGTGGGGAGCTGATGGACCGTCTTTGCATTTGGAATGCCATAGACGCGCAGAACGGCTCTTTGCTCAAGACTTTCGTCGAGCCTATCCTCGTGAAGTAGTGAGTATCTTTAGCCTCGCACGTCTATCAAAACCCCGAGATCCCAACGATACTTCTCTTCGCAGCTACTCCCCGTTCCTTTCAGAACTCATCAAGACTTTAATCATAAAGGCAGGTGGAGATCCAACAATCCAGAAAGCAGTCCCTCCCTCACCACTATTCAAGGTGCGACGGAGTGGATCTGGTGTCAGCAAACGCGGCAGCGGCCGGTCCGGCGCACGGAAGAGCAGCTCGAAGGCCCCAAAGCCAAAAAAGGACGCTATTCCACTTACATCAAAGGTCCCAGGCTTCCTTATGGGCTTAGGAAAACGCCAAATATCCCTGGTTCATACCAAAGCGCGTGACCCCGGCAAACCTCCTCGACCAAGTAAAGACACAGCTTTCCTTCCGAAAGCGCAGTCAACCATTACGAATTCTTCTGGTTCTTCGCGACTACAGGATTCCGACTCACATACGGTGTTCAAAAGCAGAACACCCATGCCTGCCATCGGCGATTGCGTGGAAAATCCCTTTCTGGAAGCGCCGGTCCCACGTTCAGATCGTGTACACCCTCCTGCCTTGAGACCTGCATTCACCATGCCTGCCTCTCTCCCACGTCCGCCGAAGACGGAGTCTGCTTCTCGTCGCAGACGCTCTCTCGATACCAACCGGGCCAAACCGAATCCAGACGCTCAACCAGCCCCGCAAGTGATCGCTACGACGCCACGCAGCAAGAAGCACACGAGCTGGATAGTTGGAGACGCTCCCATCCAACAATCACCCAGTCACATCCCCGACGCGGTCTGCGTTCCCGCCACGCCTCCGACGAACCGCACGCGTCCCTTCGCCCATCTCGGCAACAACAGCAACAGTTGCAGCCACACGCCCCCGATACGCATCGAACCACCACCGCCCACGATCACTGTCCCTTTGGTCACGCCCATCACCGTCCGTTCGTCCATCTCCGTCGACGCCACCACACCGAAGCGAAGGGTCACTCGGACGCCGACGTCGCTTCGACCCCCGACGTCGGGTCGGACGGGTCGTCGCGCCACCCCGATCGCCACGCCTGGATCCTGTCAGCGGTTACAGTCGATCCTGGAAGGGTTCGCGGACATCGATTGGCATGAGGAGGATGAGGGGGAGGATCAGCTTGGATCGCCGCTTCGGGAGCGTTGGTGATCGCCATGCTGTTCCCAGATCATATCTAGAATCGCTGGTTGAGCCTCGTGTCCTGCTTTCCCGGGCGCTATGCCTAGAGACTGGTCCTTTGGGTGAGCTTCCCCTGCCCTCCCGCGTGGTGGTGGCAGAATAAATCACATCCTCGGACTTCGCGAGAGTCTGCGATGGTTCATGGTATCGATACTTTCGTATACTCAAGAACGGTCGTTCCCAGGGTCATGTATCTGATATCCATTTCGTGTTGGGGAAAACAGTATGGAGGGATGGGCTGCGCCAGGCGTCGTCGTATGCGTTTTCACCAATGAAGGGTGAGTTTCGACCTCGACCTCGACCTCGACCTTGCAAAGAAATCGGTGATTCCAGTGAGGTGATGAGCACTGTGATTGACTGAGGAGACTCTCATTCTGTAATGGCATTGCGACGGCGTGCTTCAAGACACGACACAGAACGAGCAGAAGACCGGAATGGACCTACGGAACTCTTCGCAAAGCGTTTGCACACCAAGAACAGATACGATCGCACCAACCAACGACGCAGACGAGACAAAGACAAGAGTTTTGTGTACATATGTTTTTTTTATTATATAACATAAAACAACGGAAGCTTCTCCTTGTTTGGTGTGTGACTTGTTTGTGGTTATGACTTGTTGAAGAGGACTTGGTAATTGCCCGAGGGCTGTAAACAACGCCGGTTGTGGTGGACCGGTAACTTGTGATGTGGTGACTTGTTTGTGGGGGACTTGTTTGTTGGGGACTGTCAAGAGAGAGAGAGAGAGGAAACGAGACGAGATATCGGTCAGCGACGACGACGACGACGACGACGACAGAGATGAAAAAGCAGACATACCTTTGTTGTGAGAAATTTCTATTCGGCCGATTCGGGCCCTTCTAGGCACCCCCCTCCCTAGACTGCCCACCCCGCCTACGAGAAGAACGGAAAAGGGCGAAAGTCAGTGACGACGTCGACAGCGAAGACGGGATGCGGGAGGAAGGGACTGACCGGCGAAAGGGCTCCGAGCGGTGGCAAAGTTGCCGGCGGGCGTGGTCGGTCCTCTGGAGAGGGGGAGGGTATAGTTGAGGGTATATGGGTATATGGTTGAGGGTATATGCGTTCGGTTCAGGTTTGCGGTGAGGAAAAACGGAAGGGAGGAAGCGCAGAGAGGGGAATCCTTTTATATCGGTAGGTTTTGGACAGCTCTGCGCAGCGAAGAAACAGAGAATCTTTCGAGGCTTTCCACAGTGCAGAACGTTGACGCGACGGCATCCGGCAATAGGGTTGCCTACGAGGGCAGGCACCGGCGCTAGCTGCGGTAGCGTCAGTGAGCCTGTATTCTACTTTGAAGAAATAGGGGATCAAGAATTGGAAGTTCGAAAAAGGAAGCTCAGATATCCTGGTGGACGCTGCGCATGGAATGAAACGTGGATTCCCGCAAGATGGCAGAAGATCAGCGGGGCAGCGAGAGGTCGGGATACTTTCTATTGCAAATGGAACCTGGCTACGGCTAACCAAGATTTGGACAGGATAGGACGACGGGACGAAAGCAAACATCAACGACGACGATTACTAACATGATCTGGACAGGAGAAGGAGAGCTCCAGGGAGCATTGCGTAGTTGTGGAATGTGGAAGAAACCTGGAGAAGGAAAGTAGGCATTTACGAAGCCTGACGGTGCTTTATGGAAAAGTAGAAGGAATCAAGGAAAGGGAAAGCAGGAGCGGGTAGGAGCACTGCGAACATCAACCAACGGTGGTAAAGGAAATGGGAGTGAGGACTGAAAAGAAACGGAGAACACCGAGAACTACAGAGGAGCAATCGGGTGAATGGAGAGGAAAGGATAGCATCGCGGATCGCGATGGAATTCTCTACGGATGGCAAGCAGGAAGCAGGAAAGCAGAAGGGCAGGAGAGCATTGCGAACGTTAATGATGGTAATAGAATGAGGAACTGGAATGAAGGAAGAAGCCATAAGAGAAGCATGGCGGACATTACTGAACGGATCGGACGAAACTGAAAGGATAAGAGACGTCAACGGGTGCATCGCGAGCAAGAATGGTCCTCATGGAAACATAGGATCTGTATCTTGGCATGTGCCATTGTACTCAATGTCGAGGAAACGGAGTGGATGTGACAGTTCGTGAGAAAAGAAGGCATGAAAGGAAGCGTCGCGAACATGATGAGTGATCAATAGACCATGTAAACATAGGCTCGAGATGGATGAGAAAGGTACTCGAGGTACTGATGCCAAGGTACTCGATGAGAAAGGAGAAGCTTCCCTACTTCCTCATCTTAGATAACCATGGATGCGTCCCCACACGCTGGCATCTACGTCCCTCCTGTCACTGAAAGCGCTGAAAGCGGTCGACCTACGCCCATTCCCGCTCCACCTTCCCTTCCCGCGCATTCCATCATGACGCTTCGCCTACCGCCCTCGGAGTCCCCAGGGTCCACATCGCACGATGAATCTCCGCATCAAACATCAATCGCTCCGGACGATCCCGCCCGGGGCCTCCATGTCAAGACGAGCATTCGAAGATCGTAGGCAAGTGTGCAGATGAGGACGGGACCAATTGATGGATGGGCCGGAGCGACGCGCAGATCGATCATGTGCAGGGTGAACCCTGGATACCACCGAGTTTCGAGGGGAGTAGACGAACGATTCGCGAGAACAGTCACGGGTGCGATGAGAGCTGCTGAAGGCAAGGATCAGGGGCGGAGAATGGATGAACCTAATATGGTGATCTCCCACGTTCAGACAACGGGAAAACCAAGATAGTGGGCACACACATCATTGATCGACGCGAGACGGATCACGGTGACGGCAGGGCCCCTGCACGTACTACGCCGCCAGGACCAGGACCAGGGCAAAAGAGGAGAACTCACGGAGGGGTCGGCAACGTGGGCTTTGATTCGACCCTGCACTCCCAAACCACAAGGGTGACGAATGGGATTGCCCGTGGGCTGGTGGTTGTGGTGGTGGTGGTGGGGGAGCCATGCACACAGCCACCTACAGTTGAAGCTCCCCGACCTTCCTGCCCACCTGGCCATTGCAGCCTCCAACAGCAACCCGCTCCTTCCCAAAGACGGAAAACAACAGCGGGCCAACAGTGGCAGCGGTCGGTGCCCTCAAGTCCTACCCCGCCCTCCTCGGCACGGACTTTCCTCCCCTGAAGCATGATCTCATCCTCCCGGTCGCTCGCGGCGAAAGGTGGAGCGCGTACCCGTGTGGATCATGCGGCAGGCAGGGAGGTACCTACCAGGTAAGCATCCCGGATCCGACCTTTTTCAAGCTCAATCTCGATCGAACCTCGTGTGTGTCCTTCCAGAGTTAGAGCGGAACGCGTAAAGCACGACTTTTTCACAATCTGTCGCACCCCCGAACTCGCCTGTCTCGTCACCCTGCAGCCCATCGACCGGTTCGCAGGTCTCCTCGGCGCCAGCATCATCTTCAACGACATCCTCGTCGTCCCCCAAGCGCTCGGTCTTGAGGTCCAGATGGTGCCCGGAAGGGTCCCCACTTTCCCGAACCCCTCGTCGATCCATCCTACCTCGCGCGGCTCAAGAAGGACGTGGACGTCGACGCAGAGCTGGGCTACGTCTTCGACGCCATCACGCTGACGAGGACGCGATTTGATGGAAGGTGTCCATTGTTTGGGTTCGTGGGCGCTCCGTGGACGCTCATGGGGTACATGATCGAGGGAGGCGGGAGCAAGACGCTCAAAGACCTGGCTGGGGAGACATCATGAGGAGAGAAACGAGGTGCTCCAGAGGGTCACGGACGTGGTGGTGTATTTCCTCGTCGGACAAGCAAAGGCTGGCGCTCAGGTGAAAGGCGGAAACCCAAATGCCCCCCCGTCCATCTCATCATGTCCGTTCCGTGCACACATGCAACCGCCGTGCTGACAATGTCCCTTGGGAAACATTAGCTCCTGCAAGTCTTCGACTCGTGGGCCGGCGAAGTCTCACCCGTCCAATTCCGCCAATTCTCCCTCCCCTACATCCGTCAGATCCCCGTCCAAGTCCGAGCTAAGCTCTCCCCGGACCTCGCAACGCTCCCCTCTCGTTATCTTTGCGCGAGGAGACCACTACGCGTTGGAAGACCTCACAGACGTGGGATACGACGTCAGCTCGCTCGACTGGACCATTCGACTGGACTCGCTCGACAGAGCTGTCCAAAATGAGCTGCATGCATGTCAGATGCATGTGCAGAGGTGCCAAGGAAACTAGACGACGGTTGCGGCGTGCAACTACTGTACCTCCATTTGCAGTTTCAAAAAGAGGAAAGAAACGACTAAATGGATAACCACTCTCGCCGGGGAAGAAGCTACAGAAGGAGAGCGAGAAAAAGAAAGCATGACGATCGAAGACATGCTAACAAGGAAGCGAAGATCTATGGAACAGCGGTTGGGTCACGATGAAGGGAGTAGGGACCCGCTTGAGAAGTACGAAATGAACGGCCAACAATGGATGGAGATGTTCGGATACGAATCGAAAGGTTGGCGAAAGTGGGTGGTGGCCGATAATGTACTGCGGGTTTCCTACCCGGAGAACCGTTTGCAAAGTTGGCTAGTACGTCGTCGCACTGGATTTGGTGGGCCCGGTGGCGAAGACCGGCACCATGGGGGCATTAGGTTGACGCAAATGGGTCCGCTAATGGTGGACGATCTTCGACTTGGGTGTGAAGATGACTTTGTTCCCGCTCGATGACGCGTTCAAGAAGGGCTTTCGTGGCTGGAACGTCGACGACCGGTAAATTAATCCAACACTCGACGGCTGCGGTTGTCGTTGTCGTCGGATCCGTCAAGGGAGCAGTGGCCGTAGGAGACTCGTTTGGATCCGTAAACCCGTCGTCTGTTGCGAGAGCTGCCGAATCGGTCGGGGATGCGGCCGGGCGGGGAGCAGCCGCCAACCTGCAAGTGACGACCGGTGACGACTTGAGTCTTTGAGTGGCTATATTCCGAGAGCAAGCGTTTTTCTAGACGACATTCACTCATGCACATCGCTATCGAAAGTACTGAAGAAGAGATGAGCACGAGGCGAGAGAAATGCAGAAGGGTTCATACGAAAAGTAACAGGGGTGCTGGAGGTAAAGATGCGGTCCACGACCACCGTCATGCCTTGCGAACCGGCTTTGGATAGTCGCGACATTTTCAAGGTGGTTTTTACCAGAGTCTAGGGCTGCAAGTCGGGAAAGTGGAAAATGGAATTCCGATCACGAGAAGTTCACATACCATGCAAGGTATCGAAGTGCAGCAAGCCTGAATCGCTGGCTCTAGTTTCACCTCTTCAAGTTCTTGCAAATCGGACCGATACCTATCCGTTCTTGTCGCGCTCTTCCCTTATCAGAGGAAATCGCGGTTCTCGGACTGGTGCGAGTTCGCTTTTCGCTGGACATAAGGCAAGCTCAAGGGAGGTCGGTTCAAATCAAAAGCGAACCAGAGCCTAGAGCGAAGGCGACGAGTCTCTGACGAGTCTTGCCCTCTGTTCGGCGTCGCCTCATGAAGGCCCTCATGTACTGACGGCTTGCGGTTGGGTCTGAAGTTGGGTGGCGTTGCAGCACACTGTCAAAACGGCTCAAAGAGCTGCCTGATCACGTGACGTGAGCAGTTCTGCTCCACTCTTGAAAGCTGTCGAGCAGTTTAGGGGTGGCTTGGCACTCTCTCTCCCCCTTTGTTTTTCTTCTTCCTCATTGAAAGCATCCGCTTCCCCTTCCTCTTCCTTCCCAAGCAATTCCTCACCCTTTTCCCCAACTTGAAGCGCAACATCAACCAGGTGAGTGCTCCCACATCCGACACCACGAAGGCAAGGGTACCATGAGGAGGAGGAGTACAAGGTGGAACGCATCCGCAACGGTGTCATGATTGAACTAGTTAAATCCATTCTCTGACACGGGGTCGCTGGCCTGGGTTAACCGGTTCGGAAAGACGGCGAAGGGGTTTTCTCGTCGCCGAGCACTGCCGGGCAAGGAGTCTGGGCTGGGGCATGAACGTCGTGACTCGGAGGAGGCGTTTCAACGCTTTTGGCTCGCTTTCGATTTTCCTTTTTTCTGGCGGATCGCTCTGCGAGGCTTTGTACGAGTGCGGTCGTCTCGATGGGTTTTGGTCCCTCTTCGATCTGTCTCTCGGCCTCGACTCGCTTCCCGTCCTTGTCCCTTTCTTTCTCTTGGTGTGATATCGTGAGCGGCAGGCTCGCTCACATCTCGGGGGTGAGAGGTTCGAGTGTGAGCGGTGGGTTCGTCGCTGGGTTTCGGTGAGGAGAGGTCCCGGGGCTTGGAGGGGTGGCGGCTCTTACTTTGCTTCAAGGGGTCTTCTGTTGGTGGAGGGTCGCTCGAGGGTCATCTGCTAGCTTCCTCTTCGGCAGATTGTTAATGACTTCAAGACGATTATTTTGCTCTGAACACTACTGTTGCGGATGCGGATCGGACGGAGGCGATGCACTTTGCACTGTTTCTTGCTCTCGTTGCTGATCGTTCTTCCAATCATCCAGCCAAGATGCACCTGATGTACTACCTCAACGCCGAGGGCAAGCGTGTCTACACGCTCAAGAAGCTCACTCCCGCTGGCGCCGTCACCAAGTCTGCTCATCCAGGTAAGCATCTTGTTTTTCTGTTGTTTTCGATCACAGCAGTCCGCTCATCGCCGTCATTTCTTTCATCGTAGCTCGCTTCTCCCCTGACGACAAGTACTCCCGCCACCGTGTCACCCTCAAGCGTCGATTCGGCCTCCTGCTCACCCAGCAGCCCGTGAAGACCGCTTGAGCGAACTGCTTCGACCTCTGCAGCCAAGTCAATGAACCCTGCCGCAGCGTCTACCCTTTTTTTTGGCACCCCCCACTCTATCTGCGAGTCCCGTTCTAGCAGTCTTCTAGTGCTCGTTTCTCCCTCCTTCACATGCGAATTTGGAGGAACGGCGCTTTCTCACTTCAATGTAGAGGCCCGCCGCGTCCTCGCACGCTTGATATATACATGCATCGCCCATTCTCTTAATTTATTCGCGCATATCCGAGACATCCCTCCACTTGCGATTGTTGATCTGCCTGTTGGAGTTCGCTGTTCATCTTCCAAGCACAGACGATATTCTTCGATGCACTCGCAGCAGAGAGCTCCTGCAGGAAGGCCGTAGCAAATTGCGATGTGGTCAGCGCGTCCTTGCAAAACCTTGTGCACGGTGCACGCGAATAAGCTCACGGATATTATGATATTGACATGTAGCGCCGATGCATTATGGAAGGAAAAGTTATGGAAGGTAAAACGTCAAAGTCAGATCAGAAGGAACGTGCCCACGACTGCAGAGGCCAATGCCAGGACGGTCGATTCCCCACTCGATCCTCGAGAGACACGAGCGGAACTGTGCAGAACGTTGTCCGTGGATGGAGTCGACGTTGCGATCGAAGACCCCGTTGTCCCGGATGCACCCACTGCTGTCGTCAATCCCGCCACGCTGGAATCTGCCGCCGGGGCCGTCGCGCCGTGCACTGTGCCCACGGCGACGAGGAGCTCCGTGATGGCGTACTGATCGTAGGCCGTCTTGGTGGGAGCCAGAGTGGCGAGCCATTCTTGACTGCACCACCACGAAGCGTCGCAGTTCTTGAGCGCGGACGTCAGCGTGCTGTCCAATACCGTCGAGATCTGGGTCTTGGTTGTGGAGTCGTTCGTGGTGGACCATAGCATCCCCAGACCACGGACGAGCTGAGGCTTGAACATCGGGTAGTCGACGGAGCAGGTGTTGTTCCCGGTCGGACACGTCGGTTCCGTGATGACGCCGGCCGGCGCAAAGTAGGGAAGGGCAGATGCGAGGATGCTGCTCGCGTCCGTCAGGTAAATGGCATCGCCCGTCGCCTTGTACATGTACCCGAGTCCACCGAGGAGGACGCCGGTCTCGTATGAGAGTCGAAGCGGATCGATGACGGTGCACGCCGTGGAATGGACGCCGTCGAGGACCTGCCAGTCCGACGTGACGACCCCCACGGTCTTCATCCACGCGTACGTCGTGGCCGCCAGGTTCGCGTAGGTGGCGTTCCCCGTCGCGACGGCGAGACGAGCGCCGAGCTGGACGAACTCGGAGTTCGTGATCGTGGACTTGTACGTTGCGCTCGTCGACGTCTTGTCGCGAGCCCAGAAGATGCCTCCACCGCAGGAGGTGTCCCAGTACGAGTACACTTCGTTGAACGTGAGCTCAGCCACCGTCAGGAACTTGACTCCTCCGGGCATGGTTGCGTTCGCACCGTAAGCGTCGACGGCGGCCATGGCTGCCAACGCCCACCAGGCGATGTCGTCGTTCCAGATGCCGCGTAGCGTGGCAAGGAACGACTCGGTCGACCCGCCGAGGAAGTCGCCAGTGCCGGCGAAGGAAGCGATGCCCATCGCGGTGCCCGCCGTCACGTCCAGAGATCTGTCTCCGGTGACGTAGGAGTTTCGGAACACGCTGCCCCACATCAGGCCGGAGGACCACCACGCGACCGAGGATGGGGCCGTTGGGCTGAACCCGCCGTAGAGGGTGGTGGAGGCGGCAGCTTCGGCGGTGTAGAGGCTCACGAGATTCGCCGTGGCATTGTGACTTGCGAGTCCGATGGCGGCTGCGGACGCGCGGAACTCATATAATGAGATCCAAAGAGCTTTCAAGGGACAAGCAGACTCGCCTCTTACCTGGGTCAGTCAAGTCAAGTGTCATGGCTGCCAATGCCATGGTCCCACCGCAAGCCATCAGAGCTATGCTCGCGATCGTCGTTTGGTATGAAAAGTACATTAGTGGGAATATTCAGGATTGGGAGTGTGGAGTGGAGTAGGTGATTATCGGAAATGCAAGAAGATAAGAATACGCTTGGGGGGCAGGATCCTACGCCCCAGTCCAGTTAAGATATACGCCTGGGATGAGGGATGCGGAGGGAATGACTATATATTATATATCGTAAAGTATGGATGCGAACAGGTGTGTGTGTTGGGAAGAAGGGCAGCCAAGCTACAGTAGAAGCAGAGAAGGACGCGCCTCCCTCCCTGCGCGGAACCTGGAAAAGAAGGGAGATCGACGCGTCTCGGCCAAGAGCGTCGGAAGAGCGCGTGCATGTCCACGCCAGCTGTCGAAAGAAGGCGCCTCCGCACAGCCTCTCCGCCCAGCCTCCGCCCCCGCGGGCAAAACGGAGATTTGGAAAATTGAATGCGCAGCAACGGCCTCCGGACCTGGCCATCCGAAGTTCTACTCTTGGATTCCGAACCAATGTAAAGAAGCGATGGTCGCTTCATCATTCTCAGACTTGCAGTGGATCTACAACGTCACCCCCTTGTCAAGTCTTCAGGTATACATGACGGCACGAGAGGGTGCGACGCCAGCTGGTTTCGACCAGGACGACGCTTAACCCAGTTGTACTTCTTCAGGCCATCGTCGTCACGTGGCTCCTGTATGCCGTTACGATCGTCGGGCTACGAGCATGGATGCGAGATCGGCAGCCCTTCGCGCTGAAGACTGCGACGACCATGCATAACATCGTACTATGCGCAGCGTCGGGTGCCATATGCATCGGCATGGTTCGCGAGACGTCACGCCGCGCTCGGGTAACGCCGGTCCTCTGGCAAGCCGGACTGCCCTAGCATGAAGATTAATCGTTTTCCCCGTCCGTCCCGAAGACACGAGGGACTGACGACATCTTCTGCACAAACGACCAAAAGACCTTGGCGGGTACTTGGACCGGCTGGATGTACCTATATTATCTGATGCGCTTCTACGAGCTCCTCGATACAGTGATCCTCGTTCTCAAGAAGGTGAGGATGAACGATCGTTCCAAGAGCCTGGTGTGTCCTCGAACTCACGAATGTTCATAGAAACCCCTCATCTTCTTGCACGTTTATCACCACGCCATCGTGATCCTGATGGTCTGGACGTGGCTGCAGTATGGCATCGTCTTTTCTGCTCTCGGGAGTATTGCAAACACGGGGGTTCACGTCTGCATGTATTCGTACTACGCGGCACCAAGGTTCTTTCGAGCCTTGAAGGTAAGTCAAGATTGTTGGCGGTAACCTAGAAGATGGCAACCTTGCTGAGAGCTTTCGTTCCCATGACATCTCTCAGCCATGGCTGACGTCCCTGCAGATCTTGCAGTTCTGTGCATCCTTCGTCCTCTCCGCGGTCTACCTGCGGAAAGGATGCTTCGGGAAGAGCCGCAGAGAAAGTTCCCTTGCCTTCGTCTTTTCGATGTGCGTGAACGCGTCCTTCTTGGCCTTGTTCGTGCACTTTTACAGAACCAACTACAATCGCGCTCGCCCCAAGAGGCTGTAATACGATCGATCATATTGACCCAAGACAAACAGCACATAGAAATTATGGGAAAAAGGGCAAAGAAATGGACATCATGAAAGTAGCTTCCGGGGAGGTTCTCTCTCTCTCTCTCATCGGTCTCCTCCCTCGCTCAGACCGGCGATGGAAGCGACCTTCTGGACGATTCCGACGGCCGTCTCGAGGGCGCGTCCAACATATTTCTCGCCTCGCGAGAGTCCTTCGTGGAAGGGAGACCCCGAATTGCCGGATGCGGAGGGCTGCTCCTGCTGCTCGTTGGCGTCACGATGGTTCTGGTGGTGGTGGTGGTGATGGTGGTGGTGGTGACGGTGCGGGAAGGCGAGGACCTCCTCGTCCGCCTGAGGGGAACCGTTGCTGCGCGAAGGAATCTCGCGTTCGGGGGAGGCATACGCGTCCTGTCGTCCGATGGGTGGAGACGGACGACGGTCCTCCTCGTCGAGCACGACGGTAGGCTCGAAGTTTGGGTTGTGCAGTGGAGTGGGTCCAGGGGCCACGAGGTCGGCCAGATCCGGCATGGGCGAGATGGTGGAATGGAGTGGTGCGAAGTGCTCGTTCAAGCCTGCGACGGATGCTTCGATGGGAGTGGGAAACTCGGATGGATCCATTGCGATGCTAAAAAAAAAGGGAGTCAAGAGCTGTGGAAGACTGTGTGATGGACTTGGGAGCCTCGCAATTGTCTGGAGATGGGATGGGAATGCAAGCGAAGATAACGCGGTGGGAATAATCTTTTGCGGGATGGGGGACACTGGCACGAGCCAGTCACTCTTCAGAGTAAGTCATGGGAACGAAAGCTCTGACTCCGGCGTCCTCCGACTCTCCGAGATGTTTTCCTCCTAGCAAAGCGGTGGCTGTGCACTGCTTCTTTGGGTCCAAATAAGGGCAAAGTGGAAACGGGAAACGGGGGATGGATGACCCAGCAAAGTGTTCCCAAGTGTTCCCCCGCGTCTCCCATCAACCGCAAGTGAGACCGACCGATCTCGTGCTCAACCACACAATGTCCTCACCTCATCTTCCTGGTCCTTCTTCTCCCGCGCGCTCAGCGAACTCAGCGAACTCTCAGCAGCAGCAGAGTTTCTCCTCGGGCCCGGGTCCGCAGCGGCGTCTTACCCTTCGCGAACGAGCGACGGCGTTTGCAGCAACCGCAGCTCGACATGTCCTTGCCACCCTCGCCACCCTTCCCTCTGGCACTGTCTTTGTCTTGCTCCTTTGTCTAGGGCTGCACATCCTGTCGTATCCATTCTCGTTCCTGGGAAATGCAGGGTGTCTGGCTGCCAATGCTTACATCTCCTCGCCCATATCGAACGTCCTAAAGCTGCTCTCCAACCACTTCCTCCACGTCGGATGGTGGCACCTCATCATGAACTCTATGGCGTGGCCATCCTTTGCGGTCCCACTGGAGCAAGAGCTCGGCACCTACCAGTTCATGCACGTCATTCTGTTGCTGTCGCTTGTCAGCAGTTTCATCTATGTTCTCGTCGGTGCCTTCTTCGGTCTGATGATCACTCAGTTCGGCGCCGCTTGCTCCGAAGGACTGTCTGCCCTGATCTTTGCGTTGCTCACCATTGAAGCCTCCCATGCCCGTGGTCTCTTCGAGCGCCTACAGTGAGTGCACTTGCGGCATCTGACCGAAGAACGACGCGCGCACTGGTTTACCTGATCAAATCACAGTCTCGGACCCTACGAAGTTCCAGGACCAGCGTTCCCTTGGTTGATATTTGGACTGTCATCGATCTTCATGCCCTTTGCATCATTTGTTGGGCACCTGTCTGGCGTCCTGGCGGGCACTCTTTGTGAGTGCGATCGTTTTTTCGACATTCGCTTGCACGCAACTGACAGTTCACCAGATTCACATGGGTTACTTAATTTTCTCCACCTTCCGCCAAGAACTCTGGATGCTCTGCAAGACGCGCGCATCTTCAAGTGGGTATCCAACGCCCCCCGATTCGTTCCGCACCCCGCGGCGCTCTCCCTGCCCACCACCAATGGCAGCCGCAGCCCGTACGTTGCCTTGCGATGTCGAGAGCCTGGAAAGCTCCCCTGCTCACATTTCGTCATGTCCACTCAGATCACAATCCCAAGGAGGATTCCTGAACACCTTGCGGAATCCCTTCGGGGGCTCCTCGACGCGTTACGCTCCCGTAGGGACCATGTTCGGGGAGGCAGGGGACGACGATAACCCTCTTTTGTGGGATGAGGACGAGGAACTGGATGCGGGTATAGAGGACCTTGGCCCCTCCGAGGCTGCCGTCCAAGAGGAAGGGGCCGATGCGGATACTCTGGCAGAGCGACCATAGGGGCGCAAAATCGCATTTTTGAAACGCATCCTGTAACAATACACCACGTGAGCAAGACGGTATATCCGGCATTGGTAGCGGACTTCTGCAAGTGCACACCATGGGCCGGTCGTCATATACAGCCAAATAGAGCTCGCCACCACGGCGTTGTCGAACGCGTCAGATTCCGACCATCCCAAATTCTGACCGTCTGATCGCCAGAACCACTATAGACCAAGCCGTTATGAAATCGGATGCAGTACACTTGAAAGAACGCGGTCAGCTTTCCTGTGATCTCAGGGACCGCCGCTGAGGGGTGCAACCTACCACCGTCGGTATGGCCATCGAAGATCGCGATGCACTCTCCACTCTATCCAACAGGTCGGACCATCAGTTGCGCTCTTTCCCGCCATGTACTGCAGTGCATGTTACGACTGACCTTGATCCGAAAACATCGGATCGTCTTGTCGTAAGATCCTGAAAACACGACGTCGGCTACCGCGTGTAGGGTCTCTATTCCGGCTGTATGTGCCGTGATCACCCGAATGGTCTTCGTCGTCTTTAGGTTCCATATTCGTAGAGTTGTATCCATGCTTCCGCTTATCAAGAGTTCGCGGAGGACCTGGAGGCATTGTATGCCGTCCTTGTGTCCGCTAAAAACGGAGACCGCTTCTCCAGTCTAGCGTGGTCATGCTATCAGCAAACACAGGACCAGCTTGAATAGTCAGTTTTAAAAAATCTTACTGATCTAGACCACTGCACTATGGTGCCGTCCCTGGAACATGCATAGTTGAGAAACGAAGGCTTCTTCCCAGCAGCACATCTTCCTTCCTACCAGCTGCCACTGAAAACGTCCGTATCCGTAACGTCCAGAGCATTCACGATGTTGGTATGGCCTTTGAAGATATGCATCGGTTTCCCCGTCTGTAACCATTTGCCCGTTCAGATCCCTGAGATCGTACAATACCCAAGGCGTTCTGACAGACCTCCAGATTCCAGCTCCGTAGCGCAGTGTCCCAGGATCCGCTGAATGCTCGCTTCCCCCTGATTCGAACACACGATATCGTATTCGAGTGCCCTTCGAAAGTCCTCACCAACTTTCCGGTCTCCACGTCCCACATCCTCAGAGTCTTATCTCCTGAAGCCGAGAGAACCTGGAGCGGTCGACCTGGTATCGTGACGCACGACAAAGCGTAGACCGGTCCGCCATGTCCTTCCAACGACGACGTCTGCGACATGACGGCCGTCGCTTCTCCTTTCACCGGTAGACTGGCTGTCAGATCCCATGCCCGTATCGTTTGGTCGTGGGAGCCCGTCACGATCGTGGTACTCTGCGAAGCAGCGGGGGAGGACGCTGCCGCGTCCAACGGAGTTACACGGCCCGTGGTCCTCTGCCCCTTGCGAGCTGACCCTTGCGTGTTGTCGGGTCCGTGCACGTCGATGCTGTAGACGGTGCCTTTGTGACCACGGAACACTCCGAGGCAAGGTCTGGACTTTTTCGGTTGCTGTCAGGTTTCGCCTTGTTTGGCTCCTAAGAGCAAACTTGCTCACCTTCTTCCCGGTTTGCGCTGGGGGTGTGGGTCCCATCAGTGGAGTATCTGGCTTATGAAGAGACCTTGAGTAATCTGGAAATACTGTAAAAGTCTTGTATGAATATCTAAAGCCTGGGCTGCTTGCGGAAAACCTGGACGGAGGGATGCACGAACTCGAATTTGGACAGCGGAGTTGCTGGGAGCCTGGGGCTTGAGACGAAGCTGATCTTCTCTTCGATTGCCTGGTATTAGATCAATACAAAGTACACGCAGGACGGTGGGCTACTAAAGCATGTCGATTGACGGGCCGGAATCCTACAATCTACAAGTACTGGGGATTGTCTGTATCATAAAAAGTTTTTAGGGAACCAAATGGCAATTGGTGGTTAGAAGTCGTTCGTCCTGCACGGTGCTCTACTACCGCGTTCGACCAGGCCAGATACTTCTGAAGCATGACACTGAACCAACGATATCGTTACCGTACTCGTCTGTTTGTAACTTTCGGATATGTGCTGCCGAAAGCCTTTCTCGGACTCGGCCGGACAACAAACCGGATGGCTTCCCCATTTCTTTCCTCCTCTCGTTCCTCGTTCCAGCTCTTGCCAATCCCCTCCCCTCCATCCAGACCCGCCACCGAGAGCATCTCGCAAACGAAATGGATGTCCAGGATGGAAACGTACATAACCTGGGAGCTGATGAGCTCTTCAACGAGCGAGTGCGAGCATTCGTCGAGTTCCTGGACGAAGACGTAAGGACCGAACCCCAAGTGCCTTTCGTTGGGTCCCTCCCCCTCATACCCAAGTCTTTCGCTTTGACGAAAACAGTACGGCGAGAGCGAATACAAGGAAAAGATCCGAAAGATGCTCTTGACAAAGGAACGCAGGCTCATCGTCAACATAAATGACTTACGAACGTACAATCGGGATTACGCACAAGGGTAAGAAAGAGAGCAACGCAGAAGTTGCAAGTCCTTTGGGCCATTGGTGGCTGAGGCTGAGGTCGTTCTTCTTTCAGCCTGCTTAAGACTCCCATGGACTACTTGCCCCCATTCGACAAAGCGCTGAAGGACATCGTGCTGACCCTGCAGGATCCTACGAAGCCAAAGCTCGACGATGAGATGTTCTACGTGAGCGCAAGCACTGTTTGCGAACTTGCCTGCGTGTCAGAAATCCTGACGGAATCATTCCTGTCCGCTTGTTAGGTGGGTCTCGATGGATCGTTCGGTGACCACAACGTCAGTCCAAGAAACGTGAGCTCGACGCACCTCGGTACCATGATCTCGATCGAAGGCATCATTACAAGATGTATGTTTCTCGGGATTCCCTTCCACAATGTGGCTTCCGTAGCAAACGAGCTAACCGCGGTTCCGAAAAAAGGCTCGCTTGTACGACCCAAGGTTGCCCGCAGCGTCCATTACTGCGACGCGACGGAAGTGTTCCATATGCGCGAGTACCGCGATGGAACCAGTCTTGGAAACTCGGTTCCAACGAGCTCTGTGTATCCGAAAGAGGTAATTACATACAAGTGAAAAGGGTTCTCACGAGTATGCTAACTGATTGTCATAGGATGAGGATGGAAATCCATTGACCACGGAGTTCGGATTCTCGGCATATCGAGATTACCAAACCGTCAGCTTGCAGGAGATGCCCGAGCGTGCACCTGCAGGTCAACTGCCCCGACCTCTGGATGTGATTTTGGACGACGACCTCGCAGACCGTGTCAAACCTGGAGATCGAGTTCAGATTGTCGGTGTGTTCCGATCACTGGGAAAGAATGCTGCCAGCGTGTCCGCAATCTTCAAGTGAGCATATAAACCCGCTCCCTTGGCAAGGCTTTACATTAAATACTGAAGTTTGCCACTCTCATAGAACTGTGATTTTGGCCAACAACATCCGTCATCTGGCAAAGGAAATCCAACAGCCTCTGGTGACGGAAGGCGACATTCAGGATATCCGTAAGATCGGACGCAGGGACAATGTTTTTGAACTGCTCTCGACTTCACTAGCTCCATCCATCTATGGGCACGATTACATCAAGAAGGCCATCCTCCTCCTCTTGTTAGGTGGTATGGAGAAGAACCTTCAGAACGGCACGCATCTGCGTGGGTACGTTAAAGTCTCGAGACGAACTGTCCAGTGGATGTTCATGGCTGATGCTTATTCGCAGAGATATCAATATGCTTCTTATTGGGGACCCTTCCACGGCAAAATCGCAAATGCTTCGTTTCGTTCTCAACATTGCTCCTCTGGCAATCGCGACAACTGGTCGAGGGTCATCGGGGGTTGGTCTCACGGCGGCTGTCACGCAAGACAAGGAGACGGGTAAGCTCGGGTCGACGAGATCAAATCGATGTTTCATTTATTCACTTTGATTACTGGATCAGGCGAGCGAACGCTAGAGGCAGGTGCCATGGTTCTTGCCGACAGGGGAGTAGTGTGCATCGACGAATTCGACAAAATGAACGACATCGATCGCGTCGCCATTCACGAAGTCATGGAGCAACAAACCGTGACCATCGCGAAAGCGGGAATCCACACATCCTTGAATGCAAGATGTAGCGTGCTCGCTGCTGCGAACCCCGCCTACGGCCACGTAAGGGACCACATGCAACTAGCTTTACCGGACGCGAGCTAACAAGTAGGGTTTCTCGCATCCAGTACGTGGTAGAAAAGTCTCCGCATGAGAACATTCTGCTTCCCGACTCCCTGCTATCGCGTTTCGACTTGGTCTTTGTCGTGCTGGACACTACCGACGATGAGCTGAACCGCATGATCTCAGAGCACGTTGGTCGGGTACATCGATACATCCCTCCAGGTCTGGAAGAGGGCATGCCCATCAGCGACTCCATGCTCCAGGGCCCGGGAGGCGCCTTTGGCGGTGCAGGCGAGGAGGATGGAGTTCAACGGACCGAGGTGTTCCAGAAGTACAACAAGCTCCTGCACGTTGGCATCCGGGATCCCGCCGGAACGCGCTCGAGACGCAAGAAGAGTCAGAAGGTCGAACTCCTTTCCATCGGGTTCTTGAAAAAGTACCTCCACTACGCCAAGACGAGGGTGAAGCCCGTGCTCACCGCCGAGGCCACCGACTTCATCTGCCACGAGTACACCGAGTTGCGCGCCGCAAAGGAAGGAGAGGGCGATAAATACAGGGTAGCTTACAACTTTGCTTCAAAAAGGGAGCTTTACGGGACTAGACTGACCGCTCGTGACGTAGACAATGCCCATCACTGCACGTACCCTTGAAACCCTCATCCGACTATCCACGGCACACGCCAAGGCACGGTTGAGCCAACGGGTCGAGAAGGTAAAGTTGCTTTCGCTTGTGCACGTCCAATCACCGAAGCACTGACCATGGTCCTATGAATTCAGGTTGACGCAGAGCTGGCTGTCGAGATCCTGAAGTTCGCATTGTACAAGGAAGTCAAGTCAAAGAAGCGCGCAAAGCGTGTCAAGGTCGCAGCCGCCACCTCGGACTCGGACAGCAGCGACAGTGACAGCGATGATGGCACATACGGGTATGCGTCCCGTCCCTTGAGACATCACGAACGTTGTCGCTCAACAGCATATGTTCGTTGTCTAGTTCGCGAGCGGCGCCAAGACGTACGTCGCAAGCTGCGAGAAAGGCAGTCGATGCAGCTGCAGATCGAATGTCGACTCTGACGGTCGACGAAGGAAGCAATGAAGTCATGGAAGAGGATGGTGAGATTGGCGATGACTCCGCAAGGCAATCATCACGGACACTTATCCAGGATGTTCCAGAACCCATGGAGCACAGCGGAACGCATTCGCTAGGCGGGCTCGTCGGAACACTCGAATCCTCCCAATCTTCGACGCCCGCGGGGCCAATGGACTCGGCGAGGTACGTCGTCAGAGGGTTATCTCGTGTGGTCGATGCGATCTTTGTGCTCAATCGCCACCGTTTCCATGTCAGGTTCGACATATTCCGTCAAGGTCTGCACGCCGTGCGACAGGAGCTGGAGAGCGCAGGCGCGGAGGCCCTTGTGATGGTCCCGGATCTGGTCACTCGATTGAACGAGGGCATGCCAGGAGACGGGCAGTTCGACGCGCCCGAGGTTCAAGGAGCCCTCCGCGTCATGTCGGAGCAGAACACGTTGTGGTATCAGGAGGAGCAAGAGATGGTCGTCTTCTTATAGAGTGCTGGGTCGGGACTCCTTTTCGCTTTCTGATTGCTTTTCGCTTTTCGCTTGTATCTATCTATTCCTTTGTACTTTTCAATTTCCAAGATGTATTCTATAGCAAAACACGAGGCAATTAGGCCGCGCAAGATGGTGAAATTTGAAGGGAAGCAAGCGGCAGTACGTGTTAAATAGTTGTAATAGCGAAGAGATTACGCTACTTTCTTGCTGGTGTTCGTATATCCCGAACCCAAACACGTAAGGATGACGGTCTGATTAGCATGGTCGGGAGTGATCTTGAAGGTTATTCCGAGGAACTGTTTGATGTCGCGTAGGTATTGGATGCTGTGAGAGAAGGGAAATGGATGCATCAGTGTCCAAGCGATTCGCCGATCCCTCAACCCTCGCATGCCAACTCACGTGAATGGAGACAACGCTGAGATCCGGATCTTGCCAACGTCTTCCGGACCCAACGCCAGGAAGAGGACGCCGAGCCACTGACTGGTGGTGTCGAAACATCCTCCCTTCTGGATCTCCTGCAGCAGTCTTCGTGCGGTGTGGATCCCGAGGTCCTCTGGGGTCGGAAAGTGATAGTCGTTGACCAGCATGTTCTCCCCGCCTCTCGTGCTCTCCTCCACCTCCTCCCCGTCCACCCCCGCCGTCCCCGGTCTCCGGGGCTGGAAGGCGCACTCGGCCGAGATCAACCCTCCCGTGGTGGTCTCGGCCACCAACGTGAGACCGTATCCGGGCGACGCTCCGCTCTCGGCGCCCTTGTAGACGTCGGTGTAGACGTACACGTCCGGGATGTACCGCGTGAGCATGCCTCGGGAGGCTTCCGTGACCCGGTTGGCCATCTGGGGGGACACTCGCGTGGCGTACGCTATCCCTCGGATCCGCTTGATCTGCCCTTCCTCCACGAACTGGACGGCCTTGAGCTGTCGGACCACCGGACATCGAAAGTACACCTCCCCGCCACCCTTGGGAGGAGCTCCTCGTCTGCTGATCTGTGGGGAAGTTCGTCCAGTGAGTGCGGGGGTCCCGCAGCGAAGGGAAACGATAAAGAACGAAAAACAACGAAACGAGGGCAACACACCTTCAACTCCAGGTCCTCCTCCACTCCGAAGCGCTTGAGATGCGGGAGCAGCAAGGTTCGGACGGAGTCGACCGAGATGTCGACGTTGTCGTTGGTCACGCCGGTGAGGGTGAGCTGCAGTGGGTGCTTGCCGAAGGGCGCCAGCGCGATCAGCGGTTCCAGGAAGTATCCGATGGCTCGGGAGGGGGGACAGTCGTGCTTGACCTTTCCTCCCATGATCACTCCGGGACGGTACACCACGCTGGTACCCGTGTAGGAGATCTCGATGGTGGCGCCGTTGGTGACCTTTTCCAGAAGACGAAGGAAACTCGCCTCGTAATCTGAAACGTCAAAAGAGAGATCCGACGTGGGC